>QKWP01000674.1:194031-240526 GCA_003550325.1 Gigaspora rosea
TTTTAGGTGCTGAACAAGTTTACTTAGTGTATTTTGTTAGAATTAATTAATAAAAATTTGCGAATTATAAGATTTTACAGAATTTTATTAATAAAATTCTATAAAATCTTATTATTCATAAAATTTTACTAATTTATTCTAACAAAATACACTAAGTAAACTTGTTTAGCACCTAAAAATACATTAAATAGGCAGGGTTGTTTTTATTTTACTTGAAATTTGAAGAAATGATGCTTAAATTTGACTTTTTTGATCAAAAATCCAAAATTATGCATTTTTTCACCAAATTTCAAGTAATATAAAAACAAACTAGCCGTTTTAATACATTTTTAGTTGCTGAACAAGTTTACTTAGTGGATTTTGTTAGAATTAATTAATAAAAATTTGTGAATCGTAAGAATTTATAGAATTTTATTAATAAAATTCTATAAAATCTTATAATTCACAAATTTTTCTTAATTAATTCTAACAAAACGCACTAAATAAACTTGTTTAGCACCTAAAAATACATTAAATTAGCAGTGTTGTTTTTAGTTTACTTGAGAATTTGGAGAAAGGATGCTTAAATTTGACTTTTTTGATCAAAAATCCAAACTTATGCATCTTTTCTCCAAATTTCAAGTAAAATAAAAACAAACTAGCCATTTTAATACATTTTTAGGTGCTGAACAAGTTTATTTAGTGCATTTTGTTAGAATTAATTAACAAAAATTTGCGAATTATAAGAGTTTATAGAATTTTATTAATAAAATTCTATAAAATTTTATGATTCATAAAATTTTACTAATTTATTCTAACAAAATGCACTAAGTAAACTTGTTCAGTGCCAAAAAATACATATAATTATATTTGGACTCAGACAAGTTTGCAGATTTCGGGCCAGACCCGGACCGGACTCATAGTTGAGTATGGTCTGAAGTCTGAAATTAGTAAAATTTAGAGTCTGAGTCTGGTCTGATCCCGAACCGGATCCGGACCGGACCTAGGAGCACTAGTCTCAATAAGACGAATCGAATGATACCAAAATAATCTGATTCTGATCGATATGGCATGTGGTATTCATCATAGAACTTAGGTGCACCAAAATTAGACATATCTAATTATTAATTGTTTATAGAATACAAATCTTTGTTGATCTTAGGATCTTGTGATTAGAATTTAGTGATTTTAAGCTTGTTAGAATTGTCTCACTAAGGCGAACATTTTGGTAGTTAAATCATCAAAAATGGACTAGTGGATCAAAAGTTATTCAATATTAAAAATTATATATATATAATAATATACATGAATATATATTTATATATATTATATATATTATATTATATATAGGACCTGATAATTGCTCTACCACCCCACCTACCTAAAAAATCAGGTAATAAATGCGCTCCCCTAACTATATCTGCATGAACTAATTAATATATCACTAAAGAACGTCTACAACCTTATGTATCATGATTGCTTTCTTTTAAGGGTAGGGTGTACGTAGATCATTTTTCATATGATACATGGTAGATTGAATTTTTATATATTAAATAAAAATATGCTTCTAATAAAACTTTTTATTATCTGAGTCAATTTTTACTATATTTATATAAAATATAGTTTAAAGTAGCTTGTTTATAATAGTAAAGTTGTAAGAAATGCATCTCTTTAAAAAAAATAAACTTCATATAGAATTAAATTTTCTGAGGTCACTATATGTTTTTCCTGGATTACACAAAAATTTGATAATCCTCATTGGTCGGATCATATGATGTTTATATGTAAATCATATGATATGGTTATACAAAGTTGATCTACAATCTATTTTATATGAAAATGGAAATATTGACACTCTACCCTTAAACTTTCTTCTCCTAGCTTCTCGAGTAGAAGGATACTACTAATGAAAAAAACATATATAGAAAATGAAAGGAAAATATAAAAAGGGTAAAAAACCTTTACTACAGTGCGTGACACTTAAAGACTAAAATAATTTTAAAATTTAATAGCTCTTGATACAAAAAGTTATCAAAAAAAAAGCTGCTACCTTGTAGTTTAGTTAATTTACTACAACTTAGTGGCTTTGTTTTTTAAAAAATTATTATTAGTTTTTAAGTTATTAATATTTTAAAGATGCTTAATTTTATATGATATGTAAAAAAATTGCCAAAAATGTGACAAATCATATGACTTAGTCTTCTATAATTGGTCAATTTTAAAAAATTTTTAGCCAATCAGATTTAGCAAATAAAAATATAAAAATCAAAATCTAGCCAATCAAAATGTAGAAAATCAGCAAAACATCAAAATTTACTATAAAAATTTTCAAAATAGGACAAAGTCACATGATTTTAGTCTTTAAGTGTTGTGCACTGTACCTAAATGATAACCAAATTTACAAATAATAAAAAAGAAAAGATAGAAGAAAAAGGCAAAAGAAAAGTAAAAAGATAATGGCACTATAATTGACCGTGCTAGACTATAAAAATTATATAGTGCTGCATAAAGAAATACTCTATTATAATACTATATGTAAAAATAAAAAAAAAAAACAAAAATACATCTAATAGAAAATTTGAGAAAGAAATTTCAACACATTTACCCTTCCGATCTCTAACATGTCATTCATAGTTTATTTCATAAGCAGTTCCAAAATACACTCTTGACACCAATTCTAATTAGGTAGCCGAGTTCCCAATTAGGAAGAAATAAACACAGCTGATCTTTTAAAGGGGATAAGCTAGGTTTTCCACTTTTTAACGAAATTTCAAAAAGTCCAAAGAGGAGTAAGACAATACAATACTTGTATCAAATTTAAAGAAGAGTATATTCCAGATAAAACTCATTTTTTTTGTTATTTTCTACTGTTTTACTATAGGATACTTCATCAACGAAGAAGCTCTTTGCTCTCCACCAAAATTTCTTATACAAGGGCGCCACCTCTTGCTAGTTATTTTATAAAAAGACACTTTTGACTTGCATGCCAAATATACAAAGGAGTCTTCAGAAAAAAACTTGATCTTTATAAAAACTGTTTTTCTGTATTATCCTAGCATGGCAGACATTCGATTAGATTGGCTTGAAGATCACTGAGTTACACAATATAAAAAAAATTTTTAAAGTAACCCTTACTATGAAAAACCATATCGTCAATTGGCAACTTGAAGTTTCACAATTAAATTTTTTTAAAACATATTATAGTGCTTTTTAACTCTTTGCACGTCTTCTGTAAAAAAAGATCAGTATAGATCAAATATCTCAAAAAACTTTATTTAGAGGGCAAATTCAAGCAAGTAATACCATAATACGTATACAATGCATAAGTTAATGGGTGTTAATCGTTATATAAACTTTTTTTTTGGTTCAAACTCAACCCCTTTTCTACAACTAGTAACATGGTAACACTTTAATTAACAGCAATTAGAATCCACTTTTTTCAAAGCAGTACTTGGAAATTCAAGAATCCTTTTCACGAAGACCAACTTCGCCTTTTGATGAGGTAAAATAAATCGGGTCTCAAGGTCACATTCCAAATGTAGATGACATCTTTAGGGCATGAACTTAAAACTACAAACAAGATTTAATACGGGTCTACTAAGCATACTGTGCGTGACTTTTATATGTAGATCAAAGATCAGAAACATGTATTTTCAAATATGTAGTTTCAGATCCGTGGGGATTCTTGCAGTGTCAAAAGGTAGTTTTTCCTTAAACTTTATTTTAAATTTCGCATACTATTTTTATAGTTAATTTAATTTTTCTGGTTTTTTTTTTGAATACTGTAATAACTAAACGAACTACTGCCAAGTATATCCAGCATTACATATTACAGGCGTCACCAAGATAAGCGAGCCAGAAGAACTAGCTCGTAAAATTAATGTTTCTGCCTCGGGGATAAAAGCTATTTGTCAAGAAAAAAAAGATTTGACTCCCGAAATAATTTGCCGTTTTGTTTTTCAGTTAAATTATGTTCTTTTTGGAAATAAGTTAATAACATCCTTGCTACTCCTATACTGGCGCTACCAGCTCCTACTAGTAATATGCAATGCTGAATAGGTAAAGTTTTGGTGTTTTTTAGAGTATTAATTAAGCCTGACAATACTACTGCTCCGGTTCCTTGAATATCATCATTAAAACAAAGATATTTATTTTAATAATGTTCTAACATTCCCAAGAAATTGAGAAAAATTTAAGAGCATTACAAAGATTAAATATTTTTGTTAAAAAGGACATTTTTAAAAGCCAATTTAATAAATGCTGTCTATTTAAATTTATAGACATTATTCGTGTTTATTGTTTATCAAAAATCAGCAGAGAGGGGTGACGCCTATAACATGTTATATTGGATACTATATTGTTATCGAAGTATGTATGATGTCAGATATTGCTATGATGAAAGAATTGGAATCGAAAATGATGAACATAAGGCATTCATTTATCATCAAATTCCGCAGAGATGCGAACACCTTTGGTCGATTAGTTATTTTCAGATATGTTTTTAAGGTAAACTATTTAAATTTATTGGCTTCTTGTTTATCAAAAATCAGCAGAGAGATCCGGAAATAACTAATCAACCAAAGATGTTCGCATCTCTGTAGATTTTTGATGATAAATGAATGCTTTATATTTATTGTTTTCGATTCCAATTCATTCATCATAGCAAGATCCAACATTATACATTCCTTTCAACTTCAATTCAAGTTGATACCGATATCCAACATTACATATTACAGGCGTCACTAAGGTAAGCTATTTAAATTTATAATTTATTGCATTTATTGTTTGTTTATCAAAAATCAGCAGGTATGGGTGACGCCTATAACATCTAATATTGGATATCTGTATCAACATGAATTGAAGTTGAAAAGGAATGTATAATGTCAGATATTGCTATGATGAAGGAATTGGAATCGAAAACGATGAATATAAGGCATTCATTTATTATTAAAAACTGATTACTTGTAAACACCTTTAGCATTAGTTATTGCCGGATATTTTTTAAGGTAAAATAATAAGTCTAAAGAATGTTTATTGTTGTTTTATTTTAAAGAAAGATATTCAGGATCTTGAATATTTCTGTTGTACAACAGTAATATTCAAGGTCCTGAATAACTTTAAAATAAAAGATCATTAAATGGCCTTCACTTAGTAGAACCTACTATAATTAGCATTAGTTTAATTAATTAGAATCAATCTATTTTAAGATATATTACTATGTAACACTTATTATTGTGCTATCGCATATTTTTTATTTTACTTTATCTGTACTGGTCTGGTTGATAACTATAAATATAGCTAAACCAATTTAAGATAGAATTTAAAATGATAAAAAATAATTAAATAAATTAATTTAAAAGTATTAAATAAAAAAATTAAATTAAAAAATTAAATAAAATAATAAAATTAGATTTTTTTAAATTAATTTATTATATTAAAATTTAATTTTAATATATATTTATAATAATAATTATTAGGCAATACAAATAAAATTTACTGTTTTCATATCCGGCCATGCTAAAAATTGCAGAATCCAAAAATTTTTTTTATGAAATTACTTACTATATAGTGCATATGATCATCATAGAGTTAAGCGACAGGAAAATAATTAATCAGATATCAGAGAGAGTTTAAAATTAGCGGAAAGCAAAACAAAGTGAAATTAAAAATTAAAAAGTAAAGCAGCCATGACAGAAATATTAAAAGCAATGGAAATAAAAAAGTCTTAAGAGTGCGGGCATGAAGAATATATGTGAAGAGAGGAACAGCAAAGCAAATATCAAAAAGAAATTTAAAAATGTTTTTTGATTATGACTTCAATGGAAAGCAAACGCGGTTTATTATTGTCAAAATAGGAAGGCATGCGGCAAAAATAAGAATAACACTTTCAAATCTCAACAATTATATATAGTTGAACCTCTCAAAATCATACGCATGGTGGACAGCAGTTATCGAATTTGAGAAGTCAAATAGTTATAGCAGGTTATAGGGTTTTACAGGACCGATTTTGGGAGGGTCAACTGTATATACTTATACATATGTATCATATAAAATTTGATCTTGCTTTTTTTTGGCAGTGTTTTTAACTGGAACTCATGTGTTATTAAGGATGATGTAGATAATGCTATATCGCGGATTTAGATTCAACATCCTTAATAAAAGATGAGAGGAAAAAAATCTTCGGAGTGTTACCTTACGTTGCACCTGAGGTTCTGCAAGGAAACCCATTCACACAAGCTGCAGATATATACAGTCTCGGAATAATTCTGTGGGCAAGAACGCACTTGGGTCTAAAAAGTGTACGATGGTAGAGAGAATGGAGTGTATGTCCATAATCTGTCGTTGAAGTGCGTCTATTAATCCCTAATAGACGCATACTAGACCATAACAGGTGCATATGATGCACCTGCTGAATCTCAGGCTACCTTTATTGAGCTTTACTTCACCTTCTTCCAAGAGCGCATCGACATTCTGAGATGGATCAGGTGCTTGCCTTAAGATGCCAATGACGTACTTTTGAATCGTCTCGTAATCGTCGGATATAAGGATCATATTAACCTGAAGGCCTCCTAAAGCCTAAAATAATCAGTGAAAAACTTCACTCTACTCTAATATCAACTGGACAAAGACCTTTTGATAGTCATCAATTCAATCATGAGCTTGCAATAAAAATTTGTCATAGATTGTGTCTTGAATTTTCATCTGGAACACTAATTGTTATATTGAATTAGTTAAACATAGATTCTGAAAAACAACCTAATGCTATGATTATCTTGAATAAAATTGAGAATTAGATCGAAAGTTATAGTAATTCAGAATATATAGACAAAATTAGCATGCAATTTTTAAAATCAGACGAAATCATCAAAACCTTACCAATTATTAAAAAACAACATTCTGATCATATGTACACAAGTAAGCTAATCAATACCGGTGAAATTGCAAATAAGTCAAAAATAAACCAAAAATTTTATTTAAATTAATATATGTTATTATTTTAATATGATGGTAAGTGTACGTTAGATTATGATTTAAATAAGCCATGTTTCGGAGCTTTTCATAAATTCTGGACACCTAGAAAAATTGACCAACTGTTATTTGGCCGAATCCAATAAGTAATTGATTTAATACATGTTATGCAATCTCAAAATCAATAACTTCTTAAATTCGGCCAAATAATTATCAGTTAATTTTTTTAAATACCCAGTTTAGAGACAAATCACCGTTTATTAACATAGATTCAAGTGAACTTAAACGGGTAATATGAAAATAAGAAATCTTGCAAACATATATTTAATGCGCTACTGTAATTAATTTATTAAAAAATTTTTAATTAATAATCCTAATGACTATAAAGCTGCTATCGTTTGAGTAAATTATTCATCTAGTATTCATCCCTTTAAAATATGAGATATTTACTTTGAATTAAAATTACAAACAAAGGAAAAAATGGGTATCATTAATAATTATTTTATAGACATTACCTTTGTTATAGAATGATTGGAATCGGATATTGTACAAAGCAAAGCGATAAAAAAAATGGTCGATTCAATGACTATATCTTGTGCTATTATACTACTTCCATATCTAATTTTTTGGTTAACATTTGGTGGCGCAGCCACTACATGATTATGTGCTAGTTACTTATAAAA
Source organism: Gigaspora rosea (assembly GCA_003550325.1). NCBI lineage: Eukaryota > Fungi > Glomeromycota > Glomeromycetes > Diversisporales > Gigasporaceae > Gigaspora > Gigaspora rosea. The sequence goes on from QKWP01000674.1 coordinate 201,663, forward strand.
AATTTTACTTATATAAAAAAACCTCCGGGCAGCCGGGTCTAAAATTTTTTCAAATGTTATTTAAACCAGTTAATTTTATTTGTATCACCTTAATTGTACTAGGTATATATTTAAAAATTTAATTATATTAAAAATTAATTTTAAAATTGGATTTAATGTACGTCAAGTTAATGTGTTATCTAGCATGCTAACGTGCTATCTAACACGCTACATGCTATTAACAATGATACTACTAAGTCTAATACGTTGACAATTCTTACCCCTAACACACATACATGTTAACATGTTAACGTGTTATGAAAAATATAAGAATTTACAAAAGAAACCTCGGATTTTGACGAACTTTAATTATGCAAAAATGGAAATAATATATGATTGTTTTATAATGAGTGAATATACAGAATACTATAAAACCCCATGCCGAAGTTAGTAAAAAAAAATGCAAGAGCCAATAAAATATAAAATTCACTGATCTCTCATTGATCATTCTAGAACCCAATTTTCTAATTGGGTAGACTGAAATATCTAAATTTATATAATGATCTACATTGCATATTTGTTTACTTGTTTACATTTCTTAACCAATTAAAACAAATATCCATTATGCTTATTATCCTACTATACATTAAGTATAGGCAACGCTCTAACAAAAAATTTTTGTTTTTCTTTAGTGAGAAAATTTGGTTTAAGTGATCGTTAGAAAGAGTTTTTTTCGTTTTATGTTTTTTGTTTTTTGTTTTTATATTATTTTTATTAATTTATTTTATTCTGGCACTTTGCAAAAACCTTTAATGATTTTTGAATTGCAAAAACACAAACTCTTACTTTAGAAAAATAGAGATTTGGGGCTTTGTTTATTTTTTTATTTAGTTGCTTATATTTTTGTTTTTTGTTTGTTTTCTTTTTTTTACTTATTTTTTTAATTTTATTTTATTTTATTTATTCCATATTTTTTTTGAAACTTTGCAAAAAAAAGACCTGACTTTACCAATTCTAATATCTTTAGCATTTTGCAAAAAGTAGCAAATATGAGCAAATATAAGCAAATATAAGCAAATATGAGCGAATATAAGCAAATATAATAGTTTATTTTTTTTATTTTTGTATTTTTTCGTTATTTTTTAGGTTTGTTTTTTGTTTGTTTTCTTTTTTATTTATTTTTTTAATTTTAATTTCTTTTATTTATTCCTTACTTCATTTAGAACTTTGCAAGAAAACAACCTGATTTTTTTAGCACTTTACAAGAACACCAATTCTAACTTCTCTGGCACTTTGCAAGAAGTAGTGAATATGGGCAAATATAAGCAAATATAAGCAAATATAATAGCTTATATTTTTCGGTTTCATTTTTTTGTTATTTTTTTTATTTTTATTTTTTGTTTTTTGGTTGTTTTTTTTTACTTATTTTTTTAATTTTATATTATTTTATTTATTCCTTATTTCTTTTAGAACTTTGCAAGAAATGATCTGACTTTTTTGGCACTTTATAAGAACACCAATTTTATCTTCTTTGATACTTTGCAAGAAGTAGCGAATATGAGCGAATATAAGCAAATATAATAGTTTATTTTTTTAGTTTCATTTTTTTTTGTTATTTTTTTTATTTTCATTTTTTTGGGGTTTATTTTTTTTTGTCAGTTTTTTATAATAATATATAATATATGTAATATTTAAAATATGACATATAATAATAATAAATAAAAAATTAAAATTTTATATTAAATTGCAAAAACTTGCGAATATTGTATATTTAATAATTTAAAATATTATATAATAATAATAAATAAAAAAATTTTATATTAATTGATAATCCGTTTCCAAATAAGTAAGCCATACATAGTAAATTGTGACATACAGATTTATATAATTTACTATATAAAATTGCTAAGCCACAAATGCTACTTCACAACAAAGTGAAGTCATTTTTTTACAAAGTAAATATATTTTCAATTTTGTAAAGCATCATTTTCTGATTCTATTGTAGTAATATCATTAAAATCTGTTTAGCAGATGCAGAGATATTGCTATAAAATGATTTTCTGACTAATGAAACAAACTATTGTTTATATGAAATGGCATTTTTGATTATAGTAAAATTCATAGTGATATGTATTATGATTTACTATATATAGAAATGTATTTTTCTCTCATTTGGAAACGGATTATCAATTAAATTGCAAAAACTTGCAAAAACTTGCAAAAACCTGTAAAATGTTTAAAAAGTATAATTATGTGAATATAATAATTATTAATTGATATTATATTAGATATATATCGATTAATATTTATATCAGATATATATCGATTACTATTACTATCAATAAAAATCAGCAGAGGTGATGGGTATCATAAATATCTTACCTAGTTAGTAATCGATATATATCTACAGTATATATAAAATTTACTGATAAACTTTTACTATTTGTAAGTTGAATTTTTTTAATATTTGACCAAAATTTTTTTGTAGCTATTTGATATAATTTTTTAAATTTTTTTAAATTAGCTCTAGGAATTAGTTAATTAAATTAAAAAAAATTTCATCAAATTCTATCAAATATTTAATGAAAAATTTTTGTTCAAAGTTTCTACATATTCTAAAAAAATTTCTATAACATAAACATTTCTTATTAATTATTTAATAAAATTTAATGAAAATTTTAAATTAATTCTATAAAATAGTATAATCTATTTAAAATTTTCTATTAAATTTTGTTAAATAGTTGTTGAGAAAATTTAATTTAAAGCTTAAAAAAGTTTTTAACTATAGCTATTTTCTTAAAAGATAGCAGAAATTTTTTTAAACTTTGAGCAAAAATTTCTCTACAACAACTTAACAAAATTTAATAAAAATTTTTTAAAATAAATTTTTTATTGAGAGTTATCATTTATCATTAATGCAATGCATTGCCACTTCTGATCGACCAATCGGAATGCAGGATTAGGTATAACGTAAAATCAAAGCAAAACAAACTTTTTAAAAATCACTTTTAACTTAAAATTTTGACTAAGAAACTATACTTTTTTCTTGACAAAAAAAATTTCTTGCAAAATTTTGAGTTAGAAGGGCCTTCTAACTTATGCCCTGCCAAATTCTAACCCTAATCATAATGTGGGCACTATTTGTTTTGTTTTGATTAATGCAAAATCAAAACAAACAAAATAATTGGTCAATCAGAAAGTAGTGATAAATCGCACTAACAATAAATATTAAAAGTCTTTATTATTTTATAAAATTGATTTAAAAAATGTTTTATTGTATTTTATAAAACGTTATTAAAAAATTTTGTTTAAAGTTTAAAAAATTTCTGTCATAGCTATTAGAAATCAGAAAATTTTTCAAACTTTGATGAAATTTAACTACTCAACAGAATTCAAAAAATTTTTTAAATGAATTCTTCTAATTCATATAATTAATTTTAAAAAATTTATTAAATTCATTTAGATAGTTAGCAAAAAAATTTGTACAAAAATAAAAAAAAAATTCAATTTACATAGTTAAGGGGGCATCCATAAATAACGTTATGTACCCCTTATAGTAGTGCTTGATCCCCCTACTATATAAAAAAAATTTTCAAAATCTGTATGTTTATATATAAAATTTTACAAAAACTTGAATATATTGTAACACAATAATCCAATTTGGATGATTTAGGTACCATTCGATTCGTCTTAGTGAGACGAATCCAATGATACCAAAATCATTTCATTTGGATTACTGGATCAATAGTTATTCACAAAAAACTGTTGATTTTATAGTCATTTTATAAAAAAATATAATAACCAATAGTATTTGGCCAATAACTTTTGATCCAGTAATCCAAATGAAATGAATTGGTACTATTCGACTCCTCTCACTGAGACGAATCGAATAGTACCAAAATCATTAAATTTGGACTACTAGATCAGGTTTTAGATGATTTTTTCTAAAAAAATTGTGTATATTTTTTGGCCCCCTACTTAAGAAGAAAACTTTATATTTTGTCAGACCCCCTCCCCCCCTCTTGTATAACATTATTTCTGGATTCCCCTAATATATATTAGAGTTACATGAAGTCCAGTACATACAAATACATAATCTGGTATATGTCTATAAATGGTCTGCAAAATATGATTAGTTTGTACTACTTAAAAGTCACATGACTAAAAAATTTTTTGTAGAATAGCTATTACTATCTTTGAAGTTAGTCAATATGTACTACAGTTGTATCACAAACCTGGTATACATTTTTCAGCTATGCAATTCGATTATACTTGAAAATTCTATAGGACAAAAATAGACAAATTCCAAATTTCAAATACACAAAACTGGAATGTGTGATAGATTATACATATTGTTAATCATATATCAAAATGTACAAAATTCTTTAAAGTTCATTTATATTTAGTTTAAGGTTAAAGGTTAGTAGTGTTTGTAGTCGGTTTTGTATTAGTCGATAAAATCGACTTAGCTGACTTAGTTAGCTAATTTTTCAAAAAATCAGTTTAGCCGACTTTTATACTAAGAGTTATAACAAATCAAATTTTATATAAAACTGGTACATATATTTATAATGATACAGTCACATACAGGTGCCCGTGTCTAGAAAATTTAACAATGCCTATTCAAGAATAAATTCAATATCGATATACTACTCATGTCTATAATGTTAATGATGATAAATTAGTATTAATCTACAAATTAACAATAAATTATGCGGGTTGATCTGAAATCCATGGAAACCATGCACAAAAGCCAAAGCTCTGTTATTATAAACAAGATTATGCGCTAATCGCATAGATATATAACACGTACTATTAAATTAACCAAAACCTTTATATTCTTTCAATAAGCCATGAAATAATGCCTGCATGGCACTAGTACAAACAATCTTTCCGTTATAGCATTTAACAATAAATTATACGGGTTGACCTAAAATCCATATAAACTATGCACAAAAAATCCAAAGCTATCACAATTTCGCCAACAACTATTTTGGCACCAAAATTTGGTCCGATTAGGGTTAGGGTTAACTTATTTTATAGTTAGCATTGGCTAAAGGTAGATTGTCGATAAAATGGCTGTTGGTGAAATCTACCAAAACCAAACAAGATTATGTGCTAATCGCATAGATATGTAACACATATCATTAAAAATAACAACCAAAGAACTTATATTCTTCATGAAAAAACACCTATACGGTACTGGTATAAACAATCTTCTTTATTATAGCATTAAATATGATAACCAAATCAAATAAAAAAAAGGATTTGTTCAATAAAAAATGAAATTAGTATGCCCCACGATCATTCATAACAATACGATTATGCAAAACAATTTGTTTCAAAAAAAAATAATAATTCTAACCCTAATGCTAATATATAAAACACTGGATCAGTATGGAACAAATTATAAAAATTCAGCATGTACTATACTGATCTGCTCACCATAGTGCAGTGTTGTCATTTGGATGTGTCCATACTATGTTTTTTGTCCAACGTCCAAGATTGTCCAAAATCGTTCAAGCCTATGTCCCATGTTTAACTAATCAATAAAGTAATTTAAAAAAATATATAATTATATATTTTTTTAGGTGCTGGACTCATTGGTGAAAAATTAAAATAGATTATCTTAATAAAATTAAGTAATTTTAATTTGAAAAAATGGCCAAAATGTCCAAAAAGTGTCCAAGTGACAACACTGCCATAGTGATTTGCAAAAATACAATTTATTTTATAATACGATCTGTCCCATTCTAACTACAGTGAACTTTTGTTATAGTAAAAAATTGACGTAGTCAGAATTCTAAACCAAATATTGCCAATTGGACTAAGTAGACATATTTTCGATCAGAATTGGGCATGTCCGATTTTGCTTGAACTATATGGATCCAATTTGTTCAATTGATAATACTAATTTCAACTGATATAGTATTCTCTCGTTGTAAGATCGCTGTAACGAAAGTTACTTGTATAATACTATAGCTGCATAATATTATACTAGCGCATGATAATGTAAAATATAGCTTGGGTATGGGAAAATTTTTAGTGTGTCTAATTTCTGTTTCTTGTATTATTTTTTATACTTACATGTTTTCTGATCCAAATATATATTATAAAAAAAAAATTATATATATATATATATAATAATAAAAATGCATTGAAATTTTGAATTGATACTATTATCATTACCTATACAAAGACCAATATATTCAACTATAAAGTTCTGGTATAATCCGTTCCTTAAAAGATGAATAACGACCAATTGCTCGATGATATTACTGATAAATATAACATGTCGTTTGAGTATGAAGGAATTTCTAATTTCAATAATAATTTTGATAATGAAAACATTGTTAACAATGAAAATATTATTAATGATGGAAACGATGATAACTACTGGTATAATAAAGATGACGTCCATACTGAGGATGATGAGGATAATATAGCGTGGCCTTCGTCGATTACAACTTACTTTGCTCCCCATAATGTCTCTACAAAAAAAGATTCAAATCCAAATATAGTGCAAAAAAAATAAGCTCGCGAGCAGCTGGGTGTGAAAATATACTCGCCGTGATAAAGCAACAAAGGTCAAATATTGTGATGTTTGTATATATAATGATGATAGCACTTCTAAAAAATGTACAACAGTGATTATGCCCAAAACATCAACAACTAATATAGCTGCACATTTGCGCACTGAATATAAAATTTTTAAAACTCAAAAATGGAAAGCACAACCACTCCTACTATCGACTACAACTCAAACATCAATCTTTCAACAAACAATTGAAACTGTGATACAAAAGCATATAGAGAATGCTTTGCCCCTCTCTGAACAACAACAAAATCGTATTACTTATCACCTTATCGCTTGGATAGTTGAGGAAATGATGCTATTGAATTGCATTAACCATGATCGGTTTCGAGACTTTTGTTATGAAATTAATCAACGATTTGAAGTTCCCTGTACTAACACGATTAAAAATATAATTAAAGAATTAGTACTTTATATATATGCAACATTAAAGGAAATGATGTCTCAAACGATGGTTTCTGTTTGCATTACTATGGATTTATGGACCCAAAACCATGTTCCATATATCAGCATAATAGCACACTGGCTTTCTGAAAATTTTACAATGTACCAATCCTTAATCACGATCGAACATTTCACTTATCTGCATACGGGAGATCAGATCAAAGATTTTTTGCACAAAGCTCTTGCCGAATGGAATATATTTGACAAAGTTAATATGATAGTAACTGACAATGCATCGTCAATGGTTAAAGCAATCAGACAATTAGGCACCATCCACCTGGGCTGTACAGCTCATACGATTCATCTTGCAGTTTCAGATGGTCTAAAAAAATGTGAAGCTTTGATCATACGTGCAAAATCATTAAACAATTTTTTGGTAAACTGTGACAAACATAGATTATTGTTCTGAAAAATTTAGCAAGAGATAATTAAAAAAAAAGAAAATAAATATACTACTAACATGCATATTTTAGAGCCCATATCAAGCAATACTGCCACTATACTGCCACTAGGTGGAATTCCACTTATCTTGTTCTCCAGGGGCTTTTAGAACTTAAAGAATCAGTTTTAGAATTGGCTAGAGGTTTGGTAAATAATTCTGACCGTTCTATTCGTGCTAACGGTAATAATCTAAATGAAAAAAATGCATTTGCGCATTAAATAATTGACTTGTTCGTTGTTTTGGATAGCCCATGTGTGTTATTTCAAGATGGTTGTATGTTATTACTTACTATCAATGCTAGACGTAGTTTGCCAACCTCTTTACCTTTTTAGGGTTAAAATAAACCAAATAAATCTCTTCATAGTGAGGAGAGAATTTGTTTTTTGCTTTACTATCTTTTATATCGAAAAAAACTTAAGTTAATTGAAAAAAAGATGCCTTAGATAAATTTAAAAAGTAAAAGTCTTATTTGACAAAATCAAAGGCAAAACGGATTTCTTAACTGAATTATCAAAAACTCTACCTTGTTTAGAAATAAGTTAAGTCTTTTGAATCCAATATAGTCAATCTTCCAATGTATTAGGAAAAGTGCACTTACGGAATGCGCACTTATAGATCATCTGCGACAGAGGGATCTGAGTAAACAAAAGTTCTATTAAAATATTATATATTACATATAGATCAAATAATGCACACTTATAAAAAGCACAAATCGAGTGCACTTATAGAAAGAAAGCGTATGTGAGGTGCACTCTTAGAAAAAAAGTAAAAAAGTGCACTTAAAAAGAGAAAGTGCATTTATGGAAAGTCACTGTTTATCCTTCCAAAAATGATTATATACTAATTCAGAATGCCTATGGGCGTTAATTCGAGATGTTTAAAGGTTTCGATTTCAAATAATGTCCATGAGCATTATTTCGCGCTTAAACGGTATAATTATAGCAATCTGCCTGCACCTCTATTTAAAACATAAAAAGCCAATTAAAATTTATTCTATTTTTTTTTTTGCTTATGCATAGGTCTGAAAGAATTATGCCAAATTTTACGCCCATTTGCAAGAGCATTAACATTTGTAGAAGGCGATCAATACCCAACTTTAAGTATAATGTATCCAACAGTACGACACCTTTTCAAAAATTTAGATCAAACAGAGGACAAACTTACAAATATTTATATTATTGAAATGCATGAAAGTCTTCGCGAATCAATGGCATCTCGATGGAATGATCCAGTAATGGTCTAATGGCTTGCTTCATTTCTAGATCCACGTTCCAAGACATTATCAGCCGCCTTATCCACAATACAGCAAGAAGTACTTCGAGAGTTGCGTGAAAAAATTGAACTTTCTAATCATACAAATAACTTACCAACTACTCATAAAGCTCCAGATACTGAAATGTCTTCTTTTTTTTGATAACAGAATCGAATCTTCATCCTTTTCTCCAATTGACACTGAACTTCAAATTTATCTCTCCATTCCACAAATCCCTAAATATGATCCAAAGGACCCACGTTATGAGAAATGTAATCCATTAAGCTAGTGGAATGAGCACAAAAGTGTCTTACCTCTCCTCGCAGAACAAGTATGAATTTTTCTTGGCATTCCTGCGACCTCTGTACCTTCTGAACGACTCTTTTCTAATGCCAGTAATACTATAACAGAAAAACGGAATCGTTTAAGTACAGATACGGTCCATGATTTTTTATTTTTAAAAGAGAATACGAAAATAATTAACGTATATCCTGGCTTATAAATCATGCACAAGGATAGTTTTAGCATGAAAAAAATAGATTTTTTTAGATTTTTTTTCTTTTAGTTTTATACTATTATATACTTATAAATAAAAAAAGAGCCATCACAATATTAGATATGCTCAATAAAAAAAATATAGCTATTTGCATTTCTGGCCCTGAATTTACTGGTCAAAGATCGACTAGCTAATAAAAAAGTATGAAAACCAAGATTATTAACAATGCTCAAACCTGCTAACAATTATGCTATTTAAGTGATTACCCAATCATATCTATTTTAAGTCACGTAAAAACAATTGACCAATAAGAATGATCGACTCTAACTTAGTCGGCTATGCCAATTTTTAAATATCAACTTGGTCAAGTCAATAAATTAGGATCGACTACAAACACTAAAGATTAGAATTAATATTAGCAAAATATATAGTAAAATCGTTTAAGAAAAACTTTTTATTAAAGTATAAAAGGTGGTTTCTTTTATAGTTTACTGATTTTTTGGCAAAACGAACATTTGTTTTGAGTTTTTTCTAATCATGTAACATTATACTAGTGTTATACCTAGTGTTCCTATGAACCTAAACTAAACTGAACTTAGATCAAGTTCAGGTTCAGGTTTAGATTCAGTATTGAGTCTGAACCTGAACAATTTTAAATCATGTTCAGGTTTAGATTTAGTATTGATTTTAGAGCTAGTTCAGGTTCAGTTCAGGTTCAGTTTATAAGTTCATGAACATGTTCAGGTTTAGTCTGGTGTTCATGTAAACTAGTGATTCTAGTTTTGGTTCGGGTTTGGTCTGGTCCAGACCAGACTCAAACTCTAAATTTTATTATTAAAACTTTATACTAAACTCAAACTCAATCATAAGTTTGGTTGGGCTAGTTCAAATTTTGCAAACTAGTTTAAGTCTGAATAAAAATATATGTATTTTTTGAATACCAAACAAGTTTACTTAGAGTAAGAAGTATAAATCAGTTAGTAAAATTTAGAGAATCATAGCATTTTGTATAATTTTATTAATGAAATTATACAAATTTCTATAATTCTCTAAATTTTACTAATTGTTCATAACTTCTTGCACTAAGTAAACTTGTTAAGTACCAAAAAATATATAAATTTAGCATATTTTATTTTACTTTCCTTAAAATTTAAAGAAAAGATGCTTAATTTTGAAAATTTTTATCAAAAATTAAAATAATATCTTTGACGCAAATTTTAAAGAAATAAAATATATTAATATGATATATTTTTGGTGCTAAACAAGTTTACTTAAATCAAAAAGTTATGATCAATTAGTAAAATTTAGAGAATCATAGAAATTTGTATAATATTATTAATAAAATTATACAAATTTCTATGATTCTCTAAATTTTACTAACTAATTTATACTTCTTACTCTAAGCAAACTTGTTTAGCACCAAAATATATGTCAAATCAGCATGTTTTATTTTATTTTCCTTAAAATTTGCGTCAAAGATGCTTAATTTTGAATTTTTGATTAAAATTTCCAAAATTAAGCATCTTTTCTTCAAATTTTAAGAAAAGTAAAATAAAATATGCCAATTTGATGTATTTTTGTTGCTTAACAAGTTTACTTAGTGCAAGAAGTTATGATCAATTAGTAAAATTTAGAGAATCATAGAAATTTGTATAATTTTATTAATAAAATTATACAAATTTCTATTATTCTCTAAATTTTACTAATTGATCTTAATTTCTTGCATTAAGTAAACTTGTTCAACACCAATAAATACATCATAATGGTATATTTTCTTAAAATTTGCATCAAAAATGCTTAATTTTGAAAATTTTTATCAAAAATTCAAAATTAAGCATTTTTGATACAAATTTTAAGAAAAATAAAATATATTGATATAATGCTGTAATGTATTTTTTGGTGTTAAACAAGTTTACTTATATCAAGAATTTATAATCAATTAGTAAAATTTAAAGAAACATAGAAATTTGTATAATTTTATTGATAAAACTAGGAACCGGGAACCGGTATGAATCTGGAGCAATTTATAATTTATATTGTAAAATCAAAAATAAAAATATAGAGTTTTACTAAAATACACCTATGGTGTTTTACACCATGTTACACGAAACTATTAGAATAGCCAATCAAAATTTAAGATCAGTGTAACAAAAAATTTTGTTTTTTTGGTTATGTTTTTAAAAAAAACATTCATATCGCAAAATTTTGCTTATAAAACCACCTTTGGGGCTCTAATAAAAAAAATTTCTTGCTAAATTTTGTATATACTAATGCCTCAATAAAATCCCAGACCTTACACCAACCCTAAAGTAATTAAAATTTATTTTTGTTTTGTAAAAATTTATTTTTTTGTTACACAAATTTGCAAATCTAATTTACCTATGGTGGTAAAACACCATAAGTGCATTTTATAATAATTGAAAATATAAATAATTTATAATAATCTTCAAATTTATTAAATAAGTACAGAATCTTGTTTAAAAAATTTCAATAATTTTAAAATTTAAATTTTTGAAGTTTTTTGCAGATTTTTTGCTATAAATTTGTACAAATATTGTATTTAAAAAGTATAATTTGTGATAATTTTTTTTTTTGGTGTTATGGTGAGGTCATGGCTCTAGACTTTATTGAGTGCATATTAATTGTTTACAATATATTGCTTACAATTATTATACTATCTACTAAGTACCGAGACTTGGACTATTTTATCCATAACCTAAACCTACCAGAGCTTACTATACTCCCATTTATATAGCCAGCCTGGTTTTTTGGACGTCCCTTTTCTCCAACCAACAATCAGTATTCACATGTCCACCACTTTACCCACATTTCCTAATATCATTACTTCCAATTTAGTGTATGTAATTCCTGGTAGGCGCTTTCTGCTTCCAATTTGGTATATTCGCAATCTGGTGACCCAGAAAATCCCTTACTGGCGTACTTTTTGTGAGTTCGTATCTCAAGTCATGCAGCTGCCTCTACCACATTGGGTAAGTATCTCAAGCCCTGCATGCTGCCGCAACTAGCTGATTTTCCTGCGACTTGGGGACTCAGAATTTAACGTTCCGATTTCAGAAATATGCGAACAACTGTACTCACCGCTATGGTAATGAGTACCCAGGCATGTTTCACTGAAGCTTTCAGTTCCTGATATAGTTGGATGGCATCATGAGGCTCGGCCAACCCGAATTTCATACCACTACATGCACTTATACTAGCTATACCTGTTACTGGTGGTCCCAGATTCTTTTAACGTCTTAAGACTATTTGTGATAATTTTTAAAATAATAACTATTTATTTGCTAGTAAGAAAACAAGAAGAAAACAATATACAAAAAAATAATAAATAAATAAATAAAATAAAAATATGTTTTTTTATTCACTTTTTTTTATTTTTTTGTTTTTTTTTAATAATTTTATGGTTTTTTTAATTTTTTTAATTTTTAATTTTTTTATATTTTTAGTTTTTTTTATTCATTTTTTTTATTTATTTTTTTAAAATTCAAAATAAAAATAGAAAACATTAGTGAAAATACAAAGTAAATTTCTAGTTATTTTCATAATAAAGAATAGCATGGCAGATATTCAATTTGATTGGCTTGAAAATTTCTGAGTTACACAACATAAATAAAAATTTTTAAAGTAACTCTTACTATAAAAAACCATACTATCAATTGGCAACTCGAGGTTTCACATAATAATTTTTTTTAAAACATCTTATAGTATTTTTTATCTTTTCGCACATCTATAGTAAAAAAAGATCAGTATAGATCATTACTACTAAAGACTTTGCTTAGAAAGCAAATTTTGGTAAATAATATACAACAAATGAGATAATAAACTTTTAAATTCGAAAAAAATTTAAGTGAGAACTAAGGGGAATAACAAAAATTAGGTGATTTCTTAGGGGGGGTAAAAAAAGTTAAAATTATATATAAGAACCTGACTATATATATATTAAAGAAGAGGGAGAGTAGTAGGCCTCTAATAAAAAATAATCAGGTAATTAATAATACTGCCCTAACTAACACAAATTTTTTTTTGACAAGGGAAAAACTTTGGCTACTTTAAGAGGAAGATAGGGTAAAATAGCTATTATGGAGTATGACAATAGTAACAATTTTTTTTAGCTGGACGTAGCACGCTAGTAGAAATAGTATAATAGTTAAATTCTGAATATAGTACATAGTATAATATATATATAGTTAGATTCAAATATTATATACGTATTTACTTTTAAAACAAGCTTAGAAATTAATAAATACTTTAAAAGAGTTTAGTATATACTCGAAGAGTAAACATAGATATAAAGTCATATTGGAATATTAAAAAAAGCATATTAAATCTTTTAATATTATTTAATAATTTTGAGGTATTATAATTAATTCATAAAATATACAATATTATTAATTACTATGTACTATTTTTAATTATTATATAGATACCAAGTATTAATTTGCTACTCTTTCAAGGAATTGGTTCTGTTATGCCTAACACTTCTCCAAGTTTAACCCTACTAACAAATTCGAAAATTACAATATTATTAATTACTATGTACTATTTTTAATTATTATATAGATACCAAGTATTAATTTACTACCCTTTCAAGGAATTGGTTCTGTTATGCCTAACACTTCTCAAGTTTAACTCCAGTTCCCAAATTCGAATATAGTGCAATATAGATTTGAATATAGTACAATAGTTAGATTCAAACATAGTAATAATAATTAGATTCAAAACATAATAGTTATATTCAGTAGCAAATTCAGAATGTAGCAAATAGTTAGATTCAGAACATAGCATATAGTTAAATTTAGAACATAGCATAATAGTTAGATTTTGGTATAGTACTGGTATAGTATAATAGATTCAATACATAATACAATAGTTAGATTTAAGATGTAACATAATAATTAGATTTAGATATAAGCACAATAGTTAAATTCAGTTAGTATTTTGAGGTAGTTAGATTCAAGCATAGTACAATAGTTAGATTTGGTTATAATATGAGGTAATTCAGTAAAAAAAGGACAAATTTTTTCTAAATAAAAGTTTTCTTGACTTTAAGCTTAAATATCTTAACAACTATCTTAATAAATTTAATAATTTTTTTTTGTTTTAATTCTATATAATTTCAAGATTAAAATAAAAAAATTTTTAGCAAATTTGATTAAATAGTTGTCAAGATATTTTAGTTTAAAAATTAAAAAAATTTTACTAAAAATGATTTGTCACTTTTCTACTGACTCATCTTCATATAATACAATAGTTAGATTTGGGACATAATATGATAGTTGGATTCAGATATAGCATGATAGATTTGACATATATAACATGATATATAGTTAGATTTGAGTATAGCATATAGTTAGATTTGGGACATAGGACAATAAGGATGTAGCATGATAGTTAAATTTAGGATGTATAGTAGCATAATATATAGCATATAGTTAAATTCGGAACATAGCACAAGTCAGATTCGATATAGCATGATGGTTGATTTGAATTTGAACCATATTATAAAAGTTTGATTCAGGATATAGCAAATAGTTAAATTCAAACCATATATAGCACAATACAGTAGTTAGATTTAGGCATAGACACAATAGTTAGGTTTAAGATATAACATAATTAGATTTAAATATAGATACGATAGTTAAATTTGGTATAGCATTTGGGATATATAGTAGTATAATAGTTAGATTTAGGCATAGCACAATAGTTAGATTTGGTTATAGCATTTAGCAAATGCATTTTGCAAGAGCACTATACAACTTGTGTTCAGATAAGCATATGGGCTAATTTAAGTAATTATAAGTAGGACTTATTTTTTTAAAAAGTTTAAGTTTAAATAACTTCTGATCTACTGGTCTGTTTTAAATGATTTTACTACCAAAATGTTCATCTCTTTAAGACGATTCCAACAAGTCCAAAACTATTAAAATCCAATTACAGGATCTCAAGATAATGCACTATCAAATAGTGACGCACCCAGGAGGTGGAGTTGATTGGTTAGTCCTATATCTAACCAATCAATCCTACCTCTAGGTGTGTCATTATTTGACAACGCATTATCTTGCGATTCTGTGATTGGATTTTAATAATTTTGGGCTTGTTGGAATCGTCTCAAAAAGGCAAACATTTTGGTAGTAAAATCATTTAAAACAGACCAGTAGATTAGAAGTTATTTAGCCCTGAATTTTTAAAAAAATAAGCTCTACTTATAAATTACTTAAATTAGCCTATATGGACTAAAATTTGTAATAAATATTTTGTATATAAATTTTCATCATAAACTAGCATGAATAAAAAATTAATAATAGATATACAGATTATTTCAAATATTTCAATTAATAAATAATAATGACTAAATCAACTTGAATAAAAGATTATTCATCAAGCAAATCAGCACAGATAATAAACTAATAAAACTAATAAGAATATTTTTATTAACAAATTATTTTATACATTCCAGTTAAATTAATCTAAATAAGTGAGACTTAATGAGAAGTAACAGATAATTTATAACCTTACTGAGATAGAATAACTTAAAGAGCAGCAAAAATTTTTTGTTATATTTTAGACTATACTAACAGGCCAATTTAATATAAATATAAAGAAAATAACTTATTTTAAATATATCCACTATTATAATCATCGCTATTAAATCAATGAAATAAAAAATCAAAGTAAAAGTGAATAAACACTATTAGGTCTTTTGTAATATTTTTAATTATTTGAAAAGTTTGTTTAAATATACTTATATTCGTACGTATATACTTACAAATCAAATACTATTCAAATGCTTTATGTTCATCCTTTTTAACACCAACACCATTTCTATAACAATATTCAACCAAATTTATTTCTTTAGTACACGTATGCCTAACCTCTACTGATTTATGGTATTGAATAAATACCTTATGTTCATTCTTTTCAACACCAATTCCATTAAAATAACAATATTTGACATTATACATTCCTCTAGCATCTCTCATGTCTGCTAATTTTTGATAAAAAATAAATGGCTTATGTTTATCCTTTTTAACTCCGATTCCTTCACTATAACAATATCCAATATTATATATTCCCGGGCGGTTCCCATTTTTGCTAATTTTTGATAATAATTGAATACCTTATATTTATCCTTTCCAACTTCTATACCATTGTCATAACAATATCCAACATTATATGTTCCATCAGTGTTTTCCATTTCAGCTGATTCTTTATAATAAATGAAGGCCTTATGTTCATCCTTCTTAACTCCAATTCCATTTTTATAACAGTTGGCAAGTGCTAGTGTTCTACTAGCATACCCTATTTCTGCTGATTTTTGATAATAAGTGAATGCCTTATCTGTTATATATATCCTTTTCAACTCCAATTCCTTTTTGATAATAATATCCAATATTAAATATTCCGCGAGCATCTCTTATTTCAGCAGATTTTTGATAATAAATAAATGCCGTATGTTCATCTTTTCAACTCCGATTTCCTTATTATAACAATATTCAACATTATAAATTCCATCAACATCTCCTATCTCTGCTGATTTTTGATAATATATGAATGCTTTATAGTCATCCTTTTCAACACCAATTCTATTAAGATAACAATATCCACTTCATTTATTGCAACAAGTTAGCTGACTTTTGATAATAAATAAATGCATATGTTCATCCTTTTCTGTTCCAATTCCTTTTTGATAACAATGACCAACGTTAAATGTTCTATAGGCTCTTCCATTTTGGCTGATTTTTGATAATAAATGAATACCGTATTCTCATCTTTTTTCAACTCCGATTCCATTTTGATAACAATATCCAATATCATTTATTCCACTGGCGTTCTCCATATCAGCTGATTTTTTTGTAATAAACAAATGCTTTATGTTTATCCTTTTCAACTCCAATCCAATTTTGATAACAGTATCCTATCATACGAATTCCACTAGCTTCTTCCATCTTTGCTGATTTTTGATAATAAACGAACATCTCACATTCATCCTTTTCAACTCCAATTCCATCTTAATAACAGTTTCCTAATGCAAGTGTTTCAATTGTGTTCTCCATTTCTGCTAATTTTTGATAGTAAATGAATGCCTTATTGTCATTCTTTTTAACTCCAATTCTGTTAAAATAACAAAATCCAACATTATATATTCCTTTAGCATCTCCCTTCTCTGCTAATTTTTGATACCGAATGAATACTATATGTTCATCCTTTTCAGTACCAATTTCATTAAGATTATCTTCTTCAATTCCTTTTCTATTAGCATTATTCATCTCTGCTGATTTTATTTTATGCTAATTCTTTTCAACTCTAATTTATTCTATAAAGCGTCGATTTGTCCTGGCTGCTTTAAAAATGGAGGATTTTAAATTAATATTTGATGCAAGAATGTATACATTGCAAATTAGATTAAATTTGTATCAGATCCGAATTTAAATGCTGAGTTTTATTAGAACTATAGTGGAAGTCTATGACTCAGATACTTTATATAGCCTAATATATTACTTTTTTTTTGACAACCTTGCTTTATTATAAATATACAATTAAATTTAAAAATATATTAAATATCTAAATTTATATAATGATCTATATTATGCATATTGTTTACTTGTTTACATTTTTTTAACCAATCAAATCAAATGTCTGCCATGCTATCAATAATGTAGTTATGTTCATCAAAGGGTGTAAAAGTATAAGTTTGTCGCTATGCTCTAGACAACTAGCTATATGTATACTTTTGGTATCTAATTTAAATAGTCTGTTCTATGGTTCCATACTAGTTGATCTATATCCAACTATAGGAATTGCCTATTTAAACTTTCTGTTCCCTGCTCTTTTTGCTAATCTATCTTGTATTATCAAAACAAGCCCAATATATATGTCAGTTAGCTAGTTTCAGATATTTATTCATTGTTCTTAGAACTCAGCTAAGTAATCCTAGTCCTGTTATTCTTGATAAGAGACTTGGTAAAGTAGTAGCTTTAGCAAAGAATGTATTTACTAAGACTTATACTTGCAGTTAAGAGTTACTTTGAACTACTACTATTGCCTATTTTTGTCTTTGTGAAATTTACCAATCCTAGTACTCTTTCTCTTTTCCAAATTACCAATTTAGTTAGCTTAGAAGGATTGGTTAGCCAGGCTTTAGATATCTTATGGTCTTTCTCTTTTTGGTTCATGCTTTTGTAATATATGCTCTTTTTTACTAGTGCAACTTTGGCACCCAGATTGGTATACTCCCTTTTATTATAAAGGCTCTTGCATGTTTGGTTTTAGTTTAGATCCCATTGAAAGCTAGCTACTCTTTATTCAGATCTTGCCAAGCTCATTTTTGTTCTCATGGTATTTTTAGACTTTTTGTGCTAGCATTATACTAGCTCTCAAAATTTGGTATAACCAAAACCCTGGACATCTAGTATAGAGATCATACTTGTTTTTTTTAGCAAAAACTCCTGAAATTTGAGAAGCAAAAAACAGTTTTTGCCAATTAACTTGGCATCCAGTAAACCAATTTGAACAAACTTTTTTAAAAATGAAGCTCTCAGTAAGGCGCATCTAACAAAAAAAAGTTTATTCAATTCTGATTACTAGATCAAAAGTTATTTAAACAAATATATTTTGTCATTTTCAACAAATTGGACCAAAATTGGCCAAAATCCAGTTATGACCTATATGGGTATTACACATTAAAACAGCCCTTTTTTTATATATAATTTATTTTGAGATAATTGAGTTTAATTATTTGTTTTAATTTTCAGACTGATCCAGGATTAATTAAATTTTATGATTTTGATTAGTTAAATATAACAGGTGACTATCGGGTAATCTTATGACGTGTTGGCTTACGCAGCCTCATATAATTTTTCTTTTACAATTAGGGCTATGACAGATATTACGTAATATCCATTTACTATGAGGGTACACCCTCCCCCACGTAAGACGATTCTGATTGGTTGATTTTAAAAAAATTTTGGAGAGTGGCGAAATGTAGCGTACTTCCATATAAAAATTTTTTCATACTAAATTAATAATATATGTTCACTAATTGAAAGTTGTAGAGCACGTCGAGACGCATCTAACAGTAGTTAGATTATCCAAATCGGCCTAGTGGATGGCGAGATATCGTCAAAAAACGATTGGCTGACTATATAAAATTCTATGACAGATTATATATGAAAATCACTATAGGCGAAATAGGACCCTGAAGGACTCTAATACAACTTAGATCTGAGTTTGTATAATATCAGCCAAATAGGCATATAAAATAGGCCAAAATTTAAAAATTTACTATATAAAAATGCAATGTTTGATGAATTTCTATGCAAAATTTCCTTTTTTAATAACTTCTGAGTTATATTAGAGTCCTTCGTGCTTCTATTTAAACTTGTTTTCTTACTAAGTTAATAATACATGTCCACTAATTGAAAGTTGTAAAACTCGTCGAGATGCATCTAATGGTAGTTATATCATCCAAATCGGCCCAGTGGATGGCGAGATGTCGTTGAAAAACGATTGGCTAACTATATAAAATCTCTATGTAAACAAACATTATATAGAGATTTTATATAGTCAGCCAATCGTTTTTTGACGATATCTCGCCATTCACTGGGCTGATTTGGATGATCTAACTACCATTAGATGCATCTCGATGAGCTCTACAACTTTCAATTAGTGGACATGTATCATTAACCTTAGTAAGAAAAAGGTTTAGATGGAAGCATGCCACATTTCGCCTATAGTGATTTTTATATGTAAACTGTGTCATGGGATTTTATATAGTCGGCCAATCGTTTTTCAATGATATCTTGCCATCCACTAGACCGATTTGGATAATCTAACTACTGTTAGATGCGTCTCGACAAGTTTACAACTTTCAATTAGTAGACATGTATCGTTAACTTAGTAAGAAAAATAATTTTAGATGGAAGAACGCTACATTTCGCTACTCTACAGTTGACAGGTAGATTATCAATTAAAAAAATATAAAAATTTGGCATCATGCAAAATTTACTAATGAAATATATCTAATAAACTTTTTTAGCACTCAAAAAACATTATTTAAGTATATAATTATATTTTAAATAAGTTTAATTAGTGCTAAAATTATAATATATTAGTAATATATTATAGGAGTTTGCTATTTATTACCACTGGTGATCATCACCGATAATCAATTTGCCAATTAAAATTCAGGATCAGGTGTAACATGTAGATCAATTTTTGTGCAACAAAAACAAAGAATTTTTTAAAAAATTGCTAAAATTGCTTCTAATCTAAAATTTTGTCTATGAAACTACTTTTTTTTTATACCAAAAAAAATTCTTTGCTAAATTTTACTATATACAAAGCCCCTATCCTAATCTTTAACCTTTACTCTTACTCTAATATTAAAGAGATTTATTTTTATTTAATACAAACTTTGTTTTGTTTATTTTGTTTTATATATTGTAGATCACACTGGTGATGATCACCACAGGTAATATGTAGTAATTTTTTATATTATATTATACAAGGGACTCTCGTTATAGTGAAGGCATCGGGCTGAGAGATTTTCTTCACTATATCAAGAGATTCACTATATCAAGAGTCTCTTGATATAGTGAAGATTATATATTAACTGTATAAATCTTCACTATAGTGAGAGAAATTTAAACTACTTAAAAGTTTATTGCACCCGATTCATCACAAGTGCACCTTCTATAAGTGCGTTTTCACTCATATTATGTATTAAGTTAAATCACAAAGAAAAGATTCCACGACAGAAAAAGTATAGGATAAAGAATTTAGGTAAATAAATAAATAAAAAAAAGTTTAATTTAAAAAAAAGGGTAAGTTATAGATTACGTTCATTTAATGTTAAGTGTAAAACTAAAGTGACAATAGGGTTTATTAGTCTTTGCAAGTCAATGATAGTAGTAATGGTAGGGTTTATTAGTCTTTGAAAAGTTAAAATTATTCATAATTCGAAAAAGTACATTATGCACATATTTCTGCTGAATCTAATTTTATATGCAGAAGCGCCGTTAATATACACGTAGTCTAAAAAGAGTAATAACCCCCAAGGCTTTAACATTATTCGTGAATATGATGATTTTTGCTTCATATGATTGGTCAATATATATCACATAATATCAACTTCACTATATCAAGTGACATTTTGTTATATCCGTTCAAAAAAAACTTCACTATACTTTATATCAAGAGTTTACTATGTAACTTCATTATATCGAGTAAATATTTAATATGCTTGGTTTTGTTCTGAAAAAATTCTTCACTATAGACCAATCTTCACTATAATGAGAGTTCACTATAACGAGAGTGACTTTATATATAATTATATATTATATATGTATAACGTAAGACTTTGGCTTACTCCCCTCTCCCCTATGATATTATGCAATATCTGTCACGGCTCTTATTTTAATTTTTTATTATACAAATTGACTTTTATTTATAATTGAAAAATATCAATCATATCAAAATTTATATAAATCTAATAAAAACTCAATTTTTAAAAAATTGCAAAAAAGGGCTATTTTAATATGTAATACCCCATATGAGAAATGTCCAGGGTCCTGTATGACCCAGATTACAAATTTTATGACCCAACTATATTAGGGTTATGTGGTCATACTATAATACAGATATTGTAATATTAATAGTAAAATCGTCCCCTATAAAATTCAAACTTAAAAACTTTCTAATTATATGAGCTTAGAGGTGATAACAATCCAACTATACTATGTTGTTACACCCCTCAATTACTTATAAATTAATGAGTTAACACATCCAATTTTATATATAAATTTATACAAACAATTATTTAAATTGAATTTATTTAAAAGTGTATATACAAAAGTCTTAAATATATATTTTTTAGTATTTAATTAGCAATCCACATAAGAATGATAGTATTATTTTATAGTCACTATAGCACAAATTACTATATATTTTATATAACTTTTATATAGTTCTAAAATCTTTTTTTCCTCAAAACATATAAAAATTTTATATAGTTGTGAATTTTAATATTTAAATAACTTATAATCAACTTGATCAATTTTAATAATTTTATTATATTATATATAAAAATATCTTTTCTACATTTTTATTTAGTAAGTCAAAATATATTAGTATAATAAAAAAAATATTTAGCTATAGAGGAAAAGAAAATTTCAGAACTATATAAAATACATAGTAATTTGCGCATATTTAATTCTATCCTTCTTAGGCAAATTGGCAATTAATACTCTTTTGTTTAAAGTTTTAGTTCTTAATTTGAAGTATATAGAAGGATGGGAATCTTCTACTAAATTTAATTAATTCTTTACTATATTCTTTAAATTAAATGAATGACTCACTCTATATAATAATATGATTGGTTAAAATAATCTTTTAAAAATTTGAAAGATGCTATTAAATAAGGCTTTTTGTGTTCTAATAAAACCCAAACATCTCTCATATAGATTATAACTAGATTTTGGCTAATTTTGATCCAATTTGCTAAAAATTACAAAACTATATTTACTTAAATAACTTCTGATCCAGTAATCAGAATTGAATGAACTTTTTTTTATAGGTACACTTCATTAAGAGCTTTATTTTAAAAAAAAGATTCATTTAAATTGAACTACTAGATGCCAAGATAATTGCTAAAAACTGTTTTTTGCTTCTTAAATTTTAGAAATTTTTGCTAAAAAAATAAAATATGACCTCTGTACTAAAGCTGCTAGTGAAACTAATTAGTTTCACTAGGTGAAACTTGTGAAACTGGTGAAACTTAATAGCCAAATTGGTGAAACTGATGAAGCCTGTGAAATGGTGATTATGGTGATATTGGTGATACTGGTGAAACTGGTGAATTGGTAATACTGGTGATACTGGTGATACTGGTGAAACTGGTGAATGGTGAAACTGTGATACTAGTAAAACTAGTAATATTAATTAATAGTCTGCCAGGTGAGATTTTCTATAGTATAACATGATGCAAATTATATGAAAATTACTTGTAGCCAAAAGGTGGTGTGCATACATATAAAACTTTTTTTAATACTAAGTTAATGACTTGTGGCGATTAATTGAAAGTTATAGAGCTCGTTGAGACGCATCTGACGGTGGTTAGATCATTCAAATCGGTCTAGTGAATAGAAAGATATCGTTAAAAAACGATTGGCCAACTTTATAAAATCTCTATGTAAAACATTGTTAGTTTGCATAGAGATTTTATATAGTTGTCAAATCGGTTTTCAATGATATCTCGCTAACTACTGGGCCGATTTGGGTGATCTAACCACCGTTAGATGCGTCTTAACAAGCTCTACAACTTTCAATTAATTGACACAAGTCGTTAACTTAGTATAAAAAAAGTTTTATATGTATGCATACCATATTCCATCTATAAGTAATTATTACATATGATTTGCATCATATTACAGTTTCACCAATATCACCAGTTTCACCAGTATCACCAGTATCACCAGTTTCTCTAGTATCACCAGTTTCACCAGTTTCACCAGTTTTACCAATGCACATTGGTGATTGGTGATTGGTGAAACTCGGTGCACCATTACAGTTTAGTTTCACTAGCAGCTTTACTCTGTACTTAATGTCCAGGTCCTGTTCTAATTAAAAATTAACAAGAAGGTTTTCCTAATTCTAGTAGTAGTTAATTAAAATTTGCTTGGTGGATTCCAAGATACTTGGGATTTAAAGTGTACAATAGGCCAGGTTGGATCTGGTTTGTCTGGGCCCAAATTCAACCTATTAAATTATAAGCCTAGTCTAAGCCCAATTCAATTTATTATAGAACTAAAAATCTAGACCTAGGTTTGGCCCAAACAAAACTTAACCTATATAAATTACTGGGTTTAACCTAGTTCAAGTTCAAACTGTTTTTACAATCCTGGCCTGAACCTGGTCCAATTAATTTATAGATCTACCAGACCAGAACCCCAGGCATCTCTTATATAGGTCATAACTGAATTTTGGCCAATTTTGATCTAATTTGCTAAAAATAACAAAACTATATTTACTTAAATAACTTCTAATCCAGTAATTAGAATTAAATGAACTTTTTTTATTATATACATCTTACTAAGAGCTTTATTTTAAAAAAAATTTCATTCAAATCAGACTACCAAATACCAAAATAATTGCTAAAAACTGTTTTTTTGCTTTTTAAAGTTTAGGAGGTTTTGCTGAAAAAATAAAGTATAACCTTTGTACTAAATGTCTGGGGTTTCTCAGACCTAGTATTCCTCATAGAATGGTTCAGGTCAGATTTCTGACCCAAACTAGAAAAACTGGGTTTGGTCACAAATGCAAAAAACCTGAATCTGAACAAAAAACCTGACTAAATCCAATTTAGCTAATTAATATACATCATTTTATTTCAGATTGGGTCCAAATAAAGACCCAAAACTGGTCCAATCAAAAAAATTATAGACCCAGATCTAAACCATCAGATCTTTTAGTTTGGGTTTGCAGAATACTATCTGGACCCAGCCCAAACCCAGCCCAATAGTAGCCCAACCTGCATATTATTAAGTTTGGCCCAGTCTATTGCACACCATATTGGAATCAAAGAAGAGAATATAAGAATCTGCTAATTCACTATTACACAAAGTCTTGTAATTTACAATACTTTGTATAACAGTAAAATTGCAGACCCTTATGTTTTTTATCTTGGAATTCACCAAACCAATTTTGATGATTTAACTACCATTAGAATCAGAAGTAACTTTTAATTAGAACACATCTTTCATATTTTTAAAGGTTATTTTAACCAATCATATAATTATATAAGGTTAATTACTCATTTGACTTAAAGAACATAGTAAA
Source organism: Gigaspora rosea (assembly GCA_003550325.1). NCBI lineage: Eukaryota > Fungi > Glomeromycota > Glomeromycetes > Diversisporales > Gigasporaceae > Gigaspora > Gigaspora rosea. The sequence continues at coordinate 226,723 of QKWP01000674.1, forward strand.
GAATTGATCAACTTTAGTGGAAGATTCTCATCCCCCTGCTTCAAATTAAAATTCAAACTTTAAACAAAAGAGTATTAAATGCTAAAGAATATATATTTAAGACTTTTGTATGTACACTTTTAAAAAATTCAATTTAAATGATTTTTTTGGGTGAGTCAACTTATTTGATCTATAATTAAATATTTCTAAGCTATTATATATGTGCATGTCCCTTGACTGTTTAGTAAAGAATTTGATTGAGTACTATTAACAGGTCATGCGCCTGCCCATGCATTGGGAGTTTTGTCTTGAGTCGCTTTAATGTAGTTTTAAAATGTTTAAAGTGTTTACGAGTTTTTTTTTCTTATTTAATGTAATATTTTCTCATGCTCTACATTTGACTCTAAGCTAATTACACCATTGATTCTACTTATACGATATTTAACTCTCTTTACTCCCACTATTTATACATTGCTCATGCATTGCAAATATATTACGATTACATAATTAATTTAAATTAATTGCCCTTTGATTCTATCCTAACTAACCAATAGCCCTCTAACGATCGTGATCGAACCATGTGATTAGAGATCAAAGAAATCCTTACCTGAAACAAACCTGAAACAATAAGTATTATATTTCATAATTTTTTTCTTTTTTTGTCTTTTGACACTAAAGCCCTTCAATGCAGGTTTTTTTTATGGCTACGCCTGCACAAATACTTATATGAAGTTCAACTTTTATTATAGAACTAATTTTCACAGTGCTACAACTGTACAATGTGATTTTTATTTAATAAGAATTACAGGTTTTTTCTTTGTAACATTTATATATTATTTGAAACAGAAAACCTATTATATATTTATTAATCTGAACTCAAAACATGTTTGCAAACTTCAAATCAAACCTAATTATAATGTTTGGGTTTGATTTGAATTTGATTATTTTATATTTGAATCTGGGTTTGAAGTTCAAACTTTATAAAATTCATGGTTTGAGTTAGGTTTTATTTGAAGTTTGATCAAACCCAATTTGAATTCAAATCAAACTTTGGATCCCTAATAGATTCCAAATACGTGTGAAAAAAGAAAGCAAAATACTCGAAAACCACATTTTAACTCGATATTGGCGCACTAATTAAAAGACAGGAATGAAATTTTATATGTGATAAGTACATCTCTAATACTAACGCATTAATCCTAATCTTCTATCTTTACACACTTAGTTTATTATTTCCTTTTTGGTAATGTACCAGGTGTATATATTGTTATGTTATTGATTATATTATCGGCATGGTTTGTTATATCATTATCGTTATTAAACCACTTAATTGTTATATGAAATTTATGCGCTTATTTAAAAGTGTATGTACATTCCAAATGTGGTAATTAACTTTATCTTGTATGAATATAACTCATCAGGCTTCACATAGATTTCGTCAATTTGGCATAGATTTCGCATAGGTTTCATAGATTTCGTCAATCGTCAGTATACCACCAAAGATGCAACTCGTGAGGTAAAATTTGTAAAGGCTTATTATCTTTATACTGTTAATGAAAAAAATCCCACAGTTATTTTAAAATTTGAATTTGTTAATTTCATAATACATGTACGGTATTTTTATTTTTCCAATATACTGCTCAAATTGTAAGCAGACTAAGAATACTTTATTAAAAGTTAAGCATTATAGCAACAATAGAAATTATGACGAATGTAATAGAATTTCACATCACAGAAAGATTTCATCCATATCTTCTTCTGTTACAAGTGAAATGTCATCATCCGGTAGATGTAACCACTCTCTTAAATTTTTAGAACAATTGTTAGTTGGAATAAAGGCACGAATTTTTCTTTGTAATTTTTCTTGTTCCAAAAACTCATTTCGAATAATTGCAAAAAAATTAAAAATCCTTATGTAACATGTGATTGCATCAAACGTAAATGGAATTATACATGAGGCCAATTCAACAGCCAAATATTTTTTTTTACCTGCTAAAAAAACAGCAAACAGTATAAGTCGGTTTTTAATAACCTGAATGCTATAGGTTTTAACATTTTTGGCATCCTCAATGTTGCAATCAAGGTTATTGCCAAGGAGTCGACATAAACTGCAGATAGCCATAATTAATAGTTTTTTTATATCGCTAACCGTATGTTTTTTTTCGATCTATAGGGAGGCCCAGATACTTCAACATTCAAAAACTCTCTTGTATCGGATAACCTGAGAATAAGTAAATCTGTTTTTCGTTCTCCAAAATTACTTGTAAACATGAGAATCGCTTCCTTTATAGATCTTACATCCTTTTTTAGCCACATGTACTTGACATCAGGAAAAGCATTGCGAAATGCTTGTAGAACTAGGAACAGGCATTCGACAATATAAGATCGTTCAAGCATATCACGGTCTAAAACTTTTGGCATCAAATATCTAACCATAAAAACAAAGTCCAGTAACGCACATCGAATAAAGAATGTAAATCTATTCACTTCTGTTGTTGGGTTATCTTTTGATATTCGTCTCCGAAATTATTTTAGATTTGATTTCAGAATAACTTTCTCGAAATATGTTTTCGAGTATTTTGACTATCAAATCATTCATAACCAATTTGTTGTCCATCTGGAGCATATTTCTAACTTTTTCATAAACCGGTTTTTCAACGGTTTCCTTGACAAGATGTATCGTTGTATTAAAAGCACATATTATGTATGCAGAATATTCATCATATGTTGCTTTTGTAATAATGAGTTTATTAGGTATCATAATTAAAGTGTTTGTAGCTGAATGAACTATATTAGTTGTTGCAATTGAAGTGTTCATAGCTGAATGAACTGTTGGAGGTGGCATCTTTCATGAGAAATAAAGTTATTACAGACATATTATTGTGATCTTATGTTTTTATTCTTGATAGGTTTCTAATATAAGGTCATAGTTGAGTGATTCATGAGTATATAACCTGGTAAAAATAATAACTACAATACTTTAGATTCTTCTACATCCTCTAAATCTGAACTTGAGGATTCAGCGTAACAGATCTTCTTTGTTTTCCTGAGTAACCTCCCATTCAAAGGCTCTCCTTCCTAATGGAATTGGTACATTAGTGGTGAAGAAGACATTTTTGTTGCAGAGTATACATAGTAAAGTATAACTACCATATTTTCCGGTATTTGTGGCTCTTCTTCATGTTGACATTTACGTAATAATAGTTCATCAATTTCTTTGGTGACTAAAGCAATAGCAGAAACAGCAGTTCGTTGATGTTGGATAGTTTTTTTTCGTTGAATTTTAGCGCTGTTAACTTCAATCTTCTCATCGTCATATTTACGCTGGATGACTTTTTTTGCGATTTCAAGCCATGTTGTTTTTCAGGTCTCTTCCATTTTGAAAGTAACTTGGAGGCATATTTAGAGACACTGTTTGGCCACTCCAAAACCTGATTTGATAACGAACCTAAACTCCAACAACAAACTGCGAAACAATCGTTTTCCGAATACTGGATTATCTTCCAGTAACTTGCTGACATAAGAATCTATATTATGCTACTCTTTCATCAGTTTTGAAGAGACATAGGCATCATGCAAACGAGCTTTTGGTGCTACAAAATTCTTTTCAGCCATACTGTCACGGAGTTCCTTAACTCCAGGGTTTTTACTCAATTTCAATATAAAATGCACTCGTTTACTTATTATCAATAGAGGGTGATTATCAAACTAGTAAAATCCATTAATTAGGGTCACATAATAAATATTTTTATGAAAATCTGAATTTATTGCAGCAGTACACGTTTTTCTTGAACTAATAATAATTAATGAAGTTTTTTTTTAAAAAAAAGATAGGTCAAATTGTATACTAGAGATTTTTTCGATCTATCCTATTTTATATACTGTAATTTAATAAATTTAATGATATGAATGAGCTTTAACTAAATTTAACGAAAATAAAAGTTATTAAAATTTGTAAAACCAAGGTTATTGATATAAAAATTATGTATTTCACTCAAAAAGTGTACATTTAGTTGTATTTTTAAAAAAAGATTACATTTATAATTTTCCAATATTATTTAAAAAACCTGAAAAAAATCCTCAATAATAATAACCCTAATTATAGCTAATTTTATAGGCACCCTAACGATGCGACAATACAAGCACACAGTCAAATGTTTATTACTAAGAAAGTCAGATCAAAAGTCTAGTACTTCCTCTTAGGATCGCGTATCAATTCTATATTCACACGTAGGTATTTATATCGATATACTCATGATTGGCCAATTATAATGCAAAATTTTGTACAACAGTTGCTAATTGTTTATTTTACCAAAGCAGAGACGATGATTTTCTGTAGTGCTAAAAAAAATTATGTGCATATAAAAAATAAATTATGTGACCAATTTTTGAAAATTATGTGCAATTATGTGGTGTAAAATGACTGATTATGTACTAAAATATGCCTAAATTTGTGCTGACTTTATTAACAAACTATATAGGGTGATTTCAATAGAAACAGCCCATTTTTACATATATTTTATTTTGAGATAATTGAGTTTAATCGTTTGTTTTGATTTTCATACGGATCTGGGATTAATCAAATTTCACGATTTTTATTGGTTAAAGGTAAACAGGTGACTATCAGGTAATCTCGTGATATGTTGGCTCTACGCAGCCTCCTGTAATTTTTCTTTTACATTATCTTGATTTTTTATTATGCAAATCGACTTTCATTCATAATTGAAAAATATCAATCATACCAAAATATATGAATCTAATAAAAACTCAATTTTCAAAAAATTGTAAAAATGGGCTGTTTCTATTAAAATCACCCCATATGTTTGAAACTTTCTAACCAACATGCTCGTAATTCATGTTCATTGCTGTAATTGTCCACTTTCCAAGAGTTACCGATACTGGCCTAAATTAAATAATCCACTTTTAAAATTAGGATTTATTTTATTATGTGATCATTCTATATAATTCACTACTTTCTGTGATATAAACCTATTTCTGTGAATTTTGCGGTATAATGTGAAACACAGAAAATCATCGGCTCTGTTCTGAAGTTGGCAAATTTATATTGCCCGGCCCGAATTATACTTTTAATTTGCCCAAGTGCATATTGTTACACTGCATTAAAATTTGATTTGGCCTAAAAAAATGATTGGCACAAACACTGTACAAACGTATGTCTTAACGACTGCTTGGTAACCTCTTTTGTCAAGGGACACCATAACTTTTGTATCTTGAGGGCTTTTGCTTGCTTGATAACTCCGCTCTTGAAGTAGTTGTGGTTGCAATATCTTTCACACTTTCCCTACGCTAACAGACCGGTACAGACCCGCTCCAAGGCTTATAGACTTAAGACTCTGGAAGGTGTATCGATTAAAGGAGAATGACGAGGGATACCACAATTTTTGTATCTTGAGGGCTTTTGCTTGCTTGATAACCTCCGCTCTTGAAGTGGTTGTGGTTGCAGTGTCTTTCACACTTTCCCTATGCCAACGGACCCAGTGCAGATCAGTGTTTGAGATCTAAATTGATGTTCTTACAAGAAAAAAATGTTCTCATAAATCATTTTGTTAAACAAAAATGTTCTCACTTCTGGAATATTATTGAGAACATGAGAACATAAGATTTACAACACTGGCGCAGACCCGCTCCAAGGCTTATGGACTTAAGACTCCGGGAGGTGTATTGTCATTCGTCTGCTGTAGCTAACAAAGAAAAACACCAGAAATCTATTTAAATGTATATACCCCGATGTTGGTAACACTTTTTATTTATTAACATCCAAAAGAAGTGGATACAATGATGTTATCAAAGATGAGGGAGCAATCAAGCTATTTCTTTGTTTTCCCAAATTTCTTATAAATTTTCGATACTAATTGTTTTTTCCTATACTATTGCAACTACAAGATTCTCAGCCCCATCTACACTAGATTTTTGAAATAAATGATCCCATCCGTATCTACATACATTCCCACACACATGGATCATATAAAGTATTCAGTTCTGCAAGAAAATTTCACTGAGATTAAGTAATTTTGAATCTAAAGCATAATTCGGGGGATTATAAAAAAATTAAGCAATGCAATATTACCAATTCACTCTTACTATTACAACTTATTTTTACAACAATCCACTCCGCTTTGTATTTAAGAAATTTGATACTAAGCATTATAATAAAAAGATTTTGATTTTTTTTTTTGACAGTTTAAGCATCAGCGCATAAAGATGTTATGGCAGAAGAAAAATTTTGTTGACACTGCGCCTATAATACGTGTGATAATAATAATTGTCATAAATTTCTCTGCAAAGATCAAAATGCTAATATATAAGGAACATCTGTAGAGTTGGAAAAATAAATTTGAACGTGAGCATCCAACTAACACTTATTGGTTTTTCGGTTTACATTGTACACTATGTAGAGAAAATCATACAGTATGAGTTTGTAAGTGGTACTTTATTATTTGCATTGTGATGAAATAAAAACCCAGGGATCTCATTCGACGAGGTTTATCCTGAAAATTACAAATTAATTCAGGATTTAAAAATCTGATGCTTTTTACATCAGGGAATATGTCACACTGGGTAATAAATCATAATATTAATTATAGGACTAGACTAGTCGTGCTCCTATTTATAGTAAAAAAAGTTTTAGTAAAAAAAAATTTTGTTAAAATAATTATTTAAATAGTTAATCATATATTAAATATATATTCAGACAAATATCTAGTTATATATTCTAAAGATTATTTTTTTATTTTTTAAAAAGTAATTATAGTGTTATAGAACGATGGTTTATTATATTATCATATTATTTTATTATTTCATTTTTATTATTATATTTTATTATATTGTATTATATTATTATCTTGAGAAGTTAGAATAGTTAATACTGCTTATAACGCTTATACTGATTATAACGCTTATAACGATTATAACGCTTATAACGATTATCACGCTTATAACGCTTATGACGCTTATAGTGCTTATACCGCTTATAACGCTTATACCGTTTATAACGTTTATGTTGCTCTTGTAGATTATAGTGTTTATCATTGTAAATCAATGCTTATAATGCTTATTCTAAAATGTATTTAAAGACACAGAATTTCCCTTAGTCAAACTAGACCAAGACACCCCACTTCTCCTTCCATTTATTATACATCTTGTACTGAGATTTCTTAGGAACAGAAACCTAAGGATAGCCCTATCTTAGATTATTAATAAAGAAACTATTTATCTTAACAACTCCAAGTTTATTATCAAGTAATAGTAAAATTGATAATTCCTCATTGAATACTCTACCGAACTGCCCTTAGAGAAGAGTATAATTTCTTACAGACTAAGGAATTATACCTACCTTTTGGACACCGCTATAAACCGATAAAGGATCCCTGTAGCCATGTCATTGTTATAGTAAGGAGTAAAAGAAGGTCTCCCTACTGTAACATTTGGTGCCTTCTGGCGGAATCATTCAAAACATTTGGATATTATTGAAGATATTTGAAAATCTCTACCACTCTAGCTGCTGCTGTTCGTCCTGGAAGTCACTTTGCCCAGAGACTCTATAAAACCTATTGCTGCTGCCATTCGTTCTGGAAGACTCTTTGCCCAAGGACTCTACTTATTTTAATTGCTGTTTATTTCTCATAACATTTGCTGCTGCTGTTCATCCTGGAAGACTCTTTGCCCAAGAATTCTATCTATTTAACTAAACTTACTAACAAGATATTACTAACAATTAATTATTTTGAGATTTAGTCAGGAGTTATAAGGCATATGACTACTGATATTAACGAATTATATAATCGATATATTAGAAACCACCTAGTAGAACATCATCAAAACTCTGCTCTTCCATTACACACTCTAAAACTACGTGCTACTGATCTTTCTTGTCAAGAGTGTTATCCTCCCCCTCGCACTAGTCGTCGTGTTTTTTCTCGAACACCTTTTGGAAGATTTTGGCATTGGTATTCTGGTACCTACTCTGCTGATTCCTATACCTCTCAAACTACTGGTAACTTTATTCACCTGACTGCTACTAGAGACTCTGCTACGATCCGTGCTTGTATTCGAGATATTATTTTTAGCTGCTGATATCAAATAGAACTTGACAACCCAAGAGAAATTGCTCTTGCTATTCTTCAACGCTTTACCCATCGAACAACTTTACCTCCTCTTGATTTTGCGGACTATACTACTTTTGACCCATACTTAGACACCAATACTGAAAACTATAACACTCGATATCCGGACCTAGGATATTCTATTATCGAAGGATCTAGCCTTACTTTTAACACTGTACCTCTTCTTACTACCCCTGAGGATCACCTCTCTACTCCTCTTGGTTTTAATCTACTCCCTTTTAGTGAACATAATAGTGATATTAGCTCTTACACCCCTTCGTTCCAACATACTAGCCTACCTGCAAGTCCTACAGTTTTAGCACCTAATCAACAAGATATAGACCTTGAAAATTTCTTTGAAACCACTTCTACTTTTAATTTAGATAGACTTTTACCAGATCCTACTGAAGAAACTAGTGAAGAAAACCAAGAACCTTCCCTAACCTCACCTGCAGATAACCCACCTCCTATTATGGCTGAACGAGCAATTGCTGATGCTGCTACTGCTATTAATACCTTAGCTGCTGCGTTTGTATATGGAGGAGTTGAAAGGAATCTTCTTCTTGTTAATTTCTTTAATGAAGATGGAACCCAAGACCCACTCGAATGGTATTCAGAATTCAAGCGTGCTGCTGTTGCTAACCGATGGAATGCTGCCCAGAAATTAGAACTTGTCCTTGTCTACTTGAAAGGAATTGCCTTAGCCTGGTTTTCCTTATTTACCACTAAGCCCACTGCTTTTAGTGATAAGGATAATCAAGATACTAGTTTTAAACACCTGTTACTAGACCGATTGTTACCCCAAAACAAAAAGTTATGTGGCAAAAGCAACTTTTTGATATCAAACAAGGTGCCAACTCAGTTGATGACTATATTAACCGGTTCAGAAAACTGAAGCGACGTGTTGACCCTGACAATGACTTCCCTGATGACTTTGTAATCCAACTCTTTATCCAAGGCCTTCGTCCTGAGTTTGCTATAAATGTACAAGCCTCTGAACCTGCTGATCTTGATGCTGCTATGAAAACTGCTCGTAAATAGGAAACTGAAAAACTTATGGCTTCTCCTAATACAGATACAGACCAAGCCATTAAACAACTAACTGAACAAATCACTCAACTTAGTATTAACCTCGCTCAGAAGCAACCACCTACTAACCTCTCTGTAAACTATGCTGATTCACCTAAACAAGCCAACCCAATTAAACAACCTCCTACCTGCCATTATTGTGGTTGAACTGGACACTTTATTGCACATTGTCATATTAAAAAGAAGAATCAAAGTAATGAACGAGGAAGAAACAGACAGTCCAATAATAACAACTATCGACGTGACTCTTATAGAAACAGATCTAGAAGTCAAGATAATAGAGACCAAGATTATTATAATAGGGACCAAAGCCGTTCTAGAAATAGAGATAATTGTAATGATCAAGATGACTACCGCTCTAGAAGTCGAGACCGATCTTCTTCTTGGAGACCTAGCAACCGAACTCCCTCACCCTACTACAGAAATATTAACTATCTTGATGGAACTCCTTCTACTACTACCACTACCAACCCACCTCTTAGTCCACAAAAATGGGAAACGTTTCTAGACAACCCTTCTGTTCGTACTGCACTATCTTCTTACTTGTACGAAGAAGCTAAAACTGCTAATTTGATTCAGACATCTGCTTATACTACACCTGTCAAATGTAATGTTAAAATCAATCAAAAACCACCACAAGAAGCTATTATTGACAGCGGAGCCTCTATTAGCATGATCGCACACCAATTAGTCCAAGATTTAGGATTAAAAATAGAACAAGCCTCTCTTAGCCTTATCATACCTGCTACTGGAACCCCTTCTTGTCCTTTGGGAATTATTCGAGACTTACCTATAGAAATAAATAGTGCTATTATTCCTATTACCGTTGAAGTAGTCCCTGCCACCTCTTACTCATTATTGCTTGGAAATGACTGGTCAAAGAAAGTTGAAGCCAGTTACAATTGAAAAAATGGATGCTACTCTTTTAAGTGGAAAAACAAGAAACATACCGTTCCTACTTCCTATGAAAGCAACTAACCATTACCCTCACAACCTACTGTTACCGACCCTGCTGAATTAGACGCTTATGAACAGGAATACTTAGTCCCTCAAGAAGCTTATGCTTTTATCACTACCCATGAACCAGACATTACCCCTACCTCTGATGATGATACCAACCCAAGGATTATCCACCAGCCTAGACATAGAAAGCGTGCCCCTCCTAACTCTCGTGTATATAGCAATTGTGGCTCACCTGAACATCTCTTTGCCAACTGCCCTACCAACTATTGTAATCGCTATCAACAGGATAGACATATTGCTGTTCACTGCCCACAACAAGTACCAAAGCGGACCTCTTGCCGTACCTACAATAGTAATGACCATTTGTACCGAAACTGCCCTGAAAATATTTGTCATACCTGTAGAGCAACTGGACATATTGCTGTTGATTGTTCTTTTGGAGCCCTTAATGAACAGAACTGAATTTGCCAATGCAGATGTAATCCGGATAATATTGAAGCCCGTCGAATGTATAACTTTAGTACAAGGCATACTCACCACTGCTGTCACTGCAAGAAACCAAATAGACCAGAAGACCTACAAGTTCTTAACAATCAGTTTGTTTGCCGAGGATGTGTATCTGACTATTATTATGAACTCCCTCTTGATGACCCTCAACGTATATATTATTATAGTCACGAAGAAGGACGTGGAACCCTTGTCCAATGTAAAATCTGTGGAGAAACTAGACCTATCTCTAAGATAAATAATCTAGAAAGCCTAGAACAAGCCCTTTGGTTTTGTGACCTTGAACACCTCTATGCTTATAAAGCAGGACAGGATGTTCTTTACAATGCAAATTATAATTTGTGAACCAGAATCAGACATTATACCGAGTCCAACAGAAGTGCTAGATCTCAGTATGAAATGAACCAGACTCGTATCTTTCAACTTGCCAAGATTTTCTTACAAGAATTGGACCAAAGCCTAACTGAAGCCTTAGAACCTTTAATGACTGATCGTATTAACCAACCTTGGAGTCAGGAAGGAATGTAATTAGTACTTCATGCTGAACATAGAATATTAGAAGAAAATGAAGAATTTCAATTACAACAGACCCTTGAAATTTCCTTCGACACTAGCCATCCTGAATTCTGAAAAGAAACTGCTCTCGCTAATCTTAGAAGAAACTTCTCAGACACCCCTATTGACCTCTGCAAGGAATGTCTTCATGTTAAGCACCAGGAAGAACTTGATGAACATGATGGATATTGTACAGAATGTGTACCTCCATCACCACCAATATTCGAACCAGAACCAGACACTATACTACTAGAACCTGCTCAAAATTACCAAACTATTGTCACTATCGAAGTTTTTAAAATATTACAACAACAAGTTGTCCAACAGAACCAGACCATTGAACAACTTCAACAACAAGTCCAAAAACTTGAAAACTTTAATCAACAATTGCTTCGCCTTATTCACCAAGACACCCAGTACCTACAACAGAGAACTGAAACACTTGCTACACTGTTCGCAAATACAAATTTTTAGATAATCCTAGACATAATGGCAAACTACCTGTTGACTCAGACAACTGTATTAACAGACCTCTTAAACCCCCTGAACACCCTATAAATTTAGTACCTACCCCTGTATATAGTATAGACACCCTTATCTCCTATGAAGAATAAACGTTGACCCAACTACTTCATTAAACACAGGTCCTCTTGCTGCAGATCAAGGACTTAAATTTAGATACTTACTTGAGAAATTTGCAGCCATTTTCGCAATGGACATTAATGAATTAGGAAGGACTGACTTAGTTTCTCATTGTATTTTTACAGAAGATGTACCACCCATTCGCTCTAGACCCTATTCTATACCTCCAAGTGAACAGACATTTATTAAAGAGGAAATCTAACGAATGATGAAACATAAACTTATCCGACCTTCGAATAGTCCCTGGACTTCCCCTGTTGTTCTAGTCAAGAAGAAAAATGGCAAATTACGCTTCTGTGTAGACTACTGAAAACTTAACAATGTTACTAAAAAGGATGCATACCCTCTACCTCGTATTGATGAAATGTTAAATACTCTTGCTGAATCGCATTGGTTTTCTACTTTGGACCTTGCAAGTGGATATTGGCAATTAGCTATGCACTCTCGTGATAAAGAAAAGACTGCTTTTGTAACTCGCTATGGAACTTATGAGTTCAATGTGATGCCTTTTGGACTTTGTAATGCCCCTTCTATGTTCCAAAGACTAATGGACCGAATTTATGAAGGGATTGCTTGGAAATTTGTAGTAGTATACTTGGATGATACTATAGTATACTCTTGAACATTCGATGACCACCTGAAGCGCTTGAATGAAGTGTTTCGCAGAATCAAACAAGCTGATTTGCGACTTAATATCGAGAAATATAACTTTTGGATGCAAATATTACCCTTCTTAGGCCATATAATTGCACCTAGTGGAATAGCCCCTGACCCTACCAAAATTGAAGCCGTACAAAAGATCCAACCACCGCAGAATATAACCCAACTTCGCTCATTCTTGGGATTAGCTGGATACTATAGACAATTTATCCAAAATTTCTCTGCTATTGCTAAACCCTTAAATCGATTGTTACAAAAAGACGAACCATATCGATGAACCTATATTCAACAGGAAGCTTTTAATGAACTAAAAGACCAACTTACTGCTGCCCCTATATTAGCCTACCCTAATTTCAGAAAGACCTTTATCTTGGCCACCGATGCTTTTTACTATAGATTTGGTGCTACTCTCAGTCAATTGGACCAAAATCATAAGGAACACCCCATTGCCTATGCAAGCAAAAGTCTACAAAAAAAAAGAAGTAAACTACGGCGCAACTGAACTAGAATGTGCTGCTATAGTATGGGCAATTGAACACTTTCATAAATATTTAGGTGCTACCAAGTTCATCTTAGTTACAGACCATTCAGCATTGAAATGGCTACATACTGCGGAACCTAAAGGAAGAATTGAAAGATGGATTCTTAAACTCCAACCTTATAACTTTGAAATCTTTCACAAACCTGGAAGGATCCACTCTAATGTTGATGCTCTATCACGCCTACCGCCCAGACAATTAAATCATCTAAATTATGAATTTAAACCGATATAACCAACTTTATGATTACCTAGAATCAGACAAGTTACCAGACGAATTTACAGACTATGAAAAGAAACAAATAATTAACCAGGCTAGATATATTGAAATTAGACATAACCTCTTATACAAGAAGAACCGAAAAGATCCAGAACACCCCTTTCAAGTTATTAAATGGACAGAAGTAGAACCGATCCTATACATGATGCATAAACACCCTACTGCTGGACATTTGGGAACCGATGCTATATACTCTAAAATAGCTGAACGATATTATTGGGATCAAATGTAACGAGACGTCCAAGAATATGTAAAGACTTGTGAAACATGCCAAAAGAGACTTAAAGGACGCAGAAAAGAACCTCTCTATCCTATCCACATGGATGTGCTTTTGAAAGGATTGGAATTGACCTTGTCGGACCCTTATCTATAACTGCCCAAACCAATCGTTACATCATTGTTGCTACCAACTATCTAACAAGATGGCCAGAAGCCAAAGCTGTCCCTGATGCTGGAGCCAATACTCTC
>QKWP01000675.1:0-32453 GCA_003550325.1 Gigaspora rosea
CAATTTGTACGAATTTGGAAGATGATCTTCCGGGTAATTTTATGTGATACCCTGTACACGCTATTCGATATATTAGCCGGGTTAAAATTACCCAACTATGCCACAAACTAGCCAAAATAAGAAATACATAAAATAATACATAATAATAAAATACCATGATACTGCCAATTCATAGAACACCTATCGGATATATCTGGGTGATTGTTGCAAATCATCAGACAATGTCGGATCGTTGTCAAAAAGAAAGAAATTGGGAAGATATAATAATGAACAAAAAATTAACCTTACATGGACTTTATACTTCATAATAATCATTATAGGTTTTGTTATTTATTATTGGTTTCGTAATGCATTATGGGTTTTGCATTATGTGTTTTGTTATGCATTATGGGTTCCGTCATGCGTCATGAGCTTCGTTTTGCATCATGGGTTTCGTCTTTGCATCATGGGTTTTGTCATTCGTCAATGCGTCAATTTGAAGTTGCCTGATGAACTAGTTTCATCATGCATCAATGATGCAGGTTGCGTCATGTGTCAGGCACCATTAAGGTACATATAATATGTTTTCAGTATATTAAATGGCATCTGATTTTCTATTGGCGTAATGAAAAATGCGGTATGAACTGAAAATATTGTTCTATTGTATAAGTAATATTTATTTTTCCTGTTTACTACTTGATTAAGATACTATTTATTATCATCATCTTCTAATTTGTAACCTTTTATAACTAAGCTGTCGGTGTTTGCTATATTTAAATCATGCTAATTTATTATTTTAGTTTTTTTTTCTTGAATTTTGACTAAAAAAACTGAGAATTTGCCAGTTCGATAAATATTACATAATGCCTTGTGTTGGAATAATCCGGAGTTGAACTGGTAATTGTTAATATAGAATTGTATTCGCACTCTCTATGATTCTTAATTTATCCTATATTTGGATAGTATTACTTTTTGTGGAAGGTTGTTGCAAATCATCTTACCTCTTAAACTTCTTAAAATCCCATTTGTTCCCACGGCGATGTCCATTACTCCGGCTTAGCACATTTTTGATTTACTAACTTTAGCGGTTCGAATTTTGTCGCGGAAGTGCAGTTATACGATAATATGTGATGCTACTCTTTACAATAATCTAAGTAGCTATTGTTTGTAATCATGAAATTTTATTATATGCTGCTGATGTTGTGAACTTTGCCAATTATGTTCTGTTAAATATTCAAGTATACATCTTTGGATTTCTTTTTTATGATAATATTTAAACTTTTGCATTAATAAACCTGAATTTTGCCGGTGGCAGGTTGCTTTATTCGCATTTACTAATCGATATTAGCCAATTAGAATGCAAGATCAGATATAAATGTGACGATCAAAACAACAATCGCTTTTTTTGAAAAGTCACACTTATCGCAAAAATTCATCTGAGAAGCACCTTTTATGCACTAACCTATAAAAATTCATTGCAAAATTTTAGTATAATATCACCAACCCTAACCCCAAACCCTAACGAGATATCTCATTTTAATCATTAGGTGAAAGGTAAATTAGCAATAACAATCACGCTAATCAGACCTTGGGGGAAATTAGTAAATGCGATTTATTTTCATTTTATTTACTTGATTAAGAATATGATAATTATAAGATACCACGGTGTAACTGTCAGATTCAACAATCGATATAAAATCTTAAATAAAGTTAATATTAAGTAAAATGAATCCGAGCGAGAATAATTGTAGTTTCCATTATAGATTTATCCCTTTTGACCACTTATGCCGCATATAGTAATAAAGTCATATATTCCCTTAAAGACACCTTGTCCATTTATGACATTTAAGCCATAAATGCCGTTAAAGCCATTTATAACCTATAACCTATATGACCTTTAGGACCCTTAGTTCACTTAGTCCCTATTGCACATAAGTACATATCTAAAAACCTGTGATTAACTTAACATGTAAAAAGTATAAAAGCGAAGCTCTTTCACCTGAAATAAAGACAGACTCAATTAAGTTTAATATTTCTAAAACAAAACAGTAGAATTAGTAGCTCTAAGAAGTTTATACTTATCTCCTTGTCCCTAATAAAAACGATTAAATAAATATATACAGTACTCTGACCCATCATAATTATTAAAACCCTTGTTGAGTCTTGACCTTCGAAATTCGAGTAGAGGTGTTAACTCTAAGCTCCCTTGATATAAAATAAACTCTTATAAGATAAATCTCTATTAAAACCTTCTTGCTTCAAGATATTGTCTTTGCCAAACTATCTATTTTAAGAATAGAATACTGATCTAAAACACCTTTTATAACAAAGTTGATTAGACTCTGATCCACATCATTTTTAAATCAGCTGTAAACCGAAATTACAGTTATATTCAACAACCACGTGACACACGTGAAGATCGTTAAGAATCTTAACATGTCGAATACTGGATCAAGACGTAAGAAAAAACGATGCTTTTAGCTTCGCATTGAAGTAAATATTTCACCGACAAAAGCGCAAGTTAGGATGATACTTAATTAATCACCACATACACCGCAACAAGTCTCGACTTGGAGCAAGTCTCTCCACGCCTCATTCTGCCTGCCAAGTCAAGGTTTTGAGACTCTTGAAACTATAAATTAGTTGTTTGATTGTTTGACCTAGTTAATTTTAGCGTTTAAACGATTAGTTATCACTTTCTCACCATTACATCATTCGCGTAATTACTAATAAATTATCACATTCGTAATAACTTATTTTTATATTTCATAATTTCTTTTAAAACTCTTATAAAAGGACAATTCATTTCTTAATCACAATAACATCCATTATATTTCAATTTATAAATAACGTATATCAATAGTGTAAATTACACTGAACACATATACATTAAACTTAGTTATAACTCTTGAATCAATAATTAATCTATGCATTTATTAAACACGAAAATTAAAATAACCTTAAAAACTTCTCATGATATTTAACATTCTAATTTCTACTTCCCCGTTCCTGGTTTCGCGCAACTGCGTTGCGCAGCTACTTATATATAAGTATTTAAATTAAATAGACGTGTAAATATTTTTCAACTATACGCGTATTAATAACAAACCAAAAAAAATCAAAAAATCTTAAACTCGAGTAAAATTATTTGAGAACACATCATCGCGTTGATATTGAAATCATCCAGAAGTATTTAGAATAAAACGATTGAAACAATTGGACCTAGCAATTTGAACTAATTGGACATTTGTCCAAGTAGTCAAATTGACAACACTGGAATGAGACATCAATAAGAATCATTTAAAAATAAAAGGTTGATTAAGGCTAATTTGAAGATACTTGATACACTCATAATTTCTAAATTAGAAAGTTCTCCCATCGAAACCTGCAAATGAGTTCCTTTTTTTATTCTCCATAATCCCTGTGGAATAATTAAAATATACTAACTTATATAACTAATGTTAGTGATGGAATAATTTTTTAATTTTTGACATGATGTTATAGAGAGAAAATGTCCAATTTTTAAATAATAATTATAACAATTATAGATCTCTTAAAAAGTGGAATTATTACCACAATACTTAAAAAGCTTTTTTAATACAAATATATATATACAGTATTTAATAATATGCAAGTTACGAAATCCATGCATTGAATGCACCCACCTGCGCGTTATTTAGAGTGCGTTATTTTGAGACAAAATAAAAATTCACTTAAACCTGTCATTATTTGTGGAGCCACATGTAGTGAAAACATGCATGCTATTTCTAAGGAGGCTCAATTCTCTAAATAACGTTATTTGCAAATAATTTAACAAGCTTCTTGAGGACATTTGAGATCAAGTTATGAATTTTTATTAGAATGAGTCAATCGTTGAATAAAACAAAAAAGGTCAATGTAAAACTCAAATTGATTTTCACAATTGGACATCATGATATAGAATCCAAAATAAATGCATGGACTTGACATTAATTTAAGATATGAAGCAAAATTATGAACCAAAATTATCTTTTATAAAAATTCATTACTATTATGTTTTAAACATTGCCGTTGGTTGCTCTGATATTATTGAAGATATGAAAATCAAATAGTCAATAATATTTCTTTTATGGATTACTACATAATAAAAAAAAAATACTTACATTTATGAGCCGATAAATTTAATCATCTTTACAAACTTCAAACACTTCAAATTCGTCTATATCAAACCATCCTTTTTTATCTCTGATTGGATCTTTATAATAAGTTTTTCCACTATGCCATAATTTAGGGTCATTTCCCATTAAAAGATCCTCACCACCAAAGCATGGACCTATTTGGTTTGAACTATACATGATTGCTTTTGATTTATCACTTACATGACTAAGAATAGACCTATCACGATTTCCGCTTTTTAAAAAGAAAATAAAGCTATCATCTGTTTCTGCAAACTCTTCATCTCCAACTTTCCAAATAAGAGGGTTATAACCACCAAGTATTTCATCATTTGTACTTTCATTTGTACTATTAATCTTTACAACAACCACGGTACCAGGTATATCATCACAAAGTTCATGAAATTTTTCAGCTGTAAATCCATCCCTGCTACCTCTAAGTAACAACTTGAATTTATAAGGAATTTTTGAAACATTATAATTTGCTAAACGTTTATCAATCCATGATGAAATCTCTGCTGCATGTTGTAATGTAATTATTGAAGAAAATGGTGCTGTAGTAGATGATGCTTTACCACGTGGAGGTAAAATTTTTGATTTAATAGATGTTTTCGGTGCTAATTTCTTTGTTAAAATATCATCCCATAAATTCTTTTCAAGAATATAATGATAAGGTTTGACTTTTTGTATAATATCTTCTCCAGTAATTTGAAAGTATCTAATATAAGGAAGACAATTTCGAAGCGATTCTTTTAAGATCATAAAGTCATCTTCCGTCCATTCTTCAAGGTTTTCCGGTAAATCATGTGTTTGTGCTTTCCCCCACTGAATAACTTTTTCCCAAATTTCTGATTCCTCCATTTCTAAATTATCATTCTTTAAAAGAGCGATCAAAGCATTCTCTTGAAGTGTAGGAAAATAATCAGAATCAAAAATCATATTTGGACATTTTACAACAGTTTTACTACAATATTTTTGCAACGCACTAAAGCTATTATCGTGAAGAAAATTTAATTGGTAAACTCGAAAAAAATTCCATTGGAGCCAAATTGCATTGTTTTCAATAAGGTAATTCTGAATATAATCAACTAATTCTGTAAGCATGAAAAAATTAACTCTAACAAGTAGATCTAATATAGCTACTGGTTCAAAATCTTCCAAAGAAATTAAGCCACCATAAATGTATCTATATAATGACGAGTGTTAAAAAAAAGGTCTAAGTTTTTTTTGGTTATTATTAAAAACATTTTTTAATTATAATTTTTTAACTTACTTGATAATAATATTAAATGATTCAACGGTGACATAAGGTAATTCAATTTTAATAATATTATTTTTCTTCTTTGCATTTATTATTTTTTGGCGGAAATATAATGAACGCTGGTACAAAATTGCTGAATGCGCTTTAAAATTTTTATTATTAGGGTTTTCTCCAACTTCAATAACAACATTACAATCATATTCACTTTCAAGAATTTGTGTAAGGTCTTGAGAAAGTTGTTTAAAAAATTTTACGGGCATTTTTTATTATCGTTTTTTGATAATTCTTTGTGGTGTACGCACACTAGCTTTATCGCAGATAGTGTACTACGTAAAAATTGTAACTATGTCATACAGTACTTGCTTATTATAGGTATTTCGAGGTTAAGGGGTAGTCCGCAGTTGAATGGGAAATCGGCGCAATGTTATTACTTGCCTTATATAGTAGTGGAATGCCGTATAAAAATACTCATCTCGTAATTTTTTGGGATTTGCGACCCAAAATTTTTGACGTACCTAAATTTGACTCATGCAAGTGCGTCAGTAATTTGACATCAGGGATCAACCAATTAAATTTATTGTATCTGCTCATTAAAATATCACTATTGCATATAGTACGTATGATTGTACTGGATCTAGTTTTAGCACTCTAGTTACTTGCTTTGTTACTAGTCATTTGCTTTTATCTCTTGTTCACTAACCCTATAAAAAAAGTGGTCCGGGGTGTGGTACGGGTTGTGTCTGGAATCCACGGAATGGCACGGTCGGAGTGGTATGTACGTATAGAGCTGTTGACGGAATATCACGGTAAAAAGTGGTACGGGGGAGGTGGCACGTTATGACACGTCACACGTAATGGCACCTTCATTTCACGGAATGATACGTGTCGAAAGTGGTACGTGTTGGCTCGTTTCACGAAGGGCGAAAGATCAATATACGATTTTTTTTAAAAAAATTGCGATATCTCATAATTTTACTAATGAAACTGCTCTGGGTGTCTTAACAAAAAAAATTCCTTGCAAAATTTTGATACATGAGCAGTTGTTAGTTTGTTTATATTGTATTGATTGTTGATATAAATTTATGTAATCTACTTGTATGTATATTTTTTTTTTATCACACGTTAATTCACGTTAATTACCTGGCCAAATCCCGTGCCATTTGGACTAGTAAAGTGTTGCAAAACCCGAGCCATTAACGGTCCATTTTGTACGGGCATACGGTCCACCACGGGCCAAAAATCTGTGCCAATCCAAGCCTCCTACGTACCAAATACGGGTTTAATCCGTGCCACCAAAACCCGTGCCTTTACTCAGCCAACCCGTACCTTTACGGTCCATTTTTCTTATAGGGTAATTTAATATTTTTGGTAGTTTGACAGAACTCCTGGAGACGCTTTGGCAAGTTTTTTTTTTATTTGTTTTTGACTTTAATTTTTCCTTTTTTTTTTTTTTTTTGACATTGAATCGTTGGGTTTTTCCTGTGAAATGAGGTAATTCACAGATCAGTATAGTATAGGTGAGTTCCGTATAGTAAAGGCCGAATTTTTAAATCTATACTATACTGATCCAGTGTAATATATATTAGCGTTAGGGTTAGGAATTATAGCTGATCGGTATAGTATAGATTTAAAATTTGGCCTACCCTATACGGATTTGCTCACCTATACCATACTGATCTGCTATAATTTCTTTGTTGTCGTACGTACGTACAAGTAAAAAATTTTTTTAAGGATTAGCCCTTTTTTAGTAGTCAAACCAAAAATTGCCTTGTTTTACATAACGATATACAGTAAATTTTGAGTAAATCGAATTAGTAATAACTTTTTTAGCTTACAAAACTTTTTTTATTAAATACATATCAATTCAAAAATCAAAAAAATTTTGCCCTTTTTAATGTGTAACACCCATTTATCACTTATAGCAGATAAATTTATGTGAATAATCAGGAGAAAGCATAATTACGTTAGAGAATTCATCGTTAATGTACTGTATTTTAATATTACACTGCTTACATGTTATATTAACTTGCAGTTAAATTTAGCATATTATGTGCCCATTTATCACATATATATTTTGCAGATAAATTTATGTGAATAATCAGAGAAAGTAGCATATTACGTTAGAGAGTTCATCGTTAGTGCATTTATATTACACTGATTACATGTTATATTAACTTGCAGCTAAATTTAGCATATTATGTTAGAAAGTTCATCATTACTGCTTTGTAGTATTACACTGTCTGCATGTTATTTATTACGGTACACGCAACTAGGAAATTATCGCTCTTATTTCTTTTCTATTCTACTTAATATTTCCACTTGAACAAAAATCATTTTCAAAATGTTGTCAAAATTTTATTTAATCTTTATTATCAATTTTGCTTTTATTACAATTATAATCAACCCTGCTCTTTCATGCCTAACAAACATCTGAATAAACGTCAAGGTACTGTATATTTCATGATAAATAAATATAAAATATAAGACATACAATGAAAAATAAACTATTTTTCGTCGGAATGAGCGTTCCCATTACTACTTAGCAGCACATGAATGACGTTATCTCCTATGAAAGAAATTTCACCATGTGTCTATTATTTATTATCGATAGCGTGTTTGCATATTACATATGTGATAAAAATATAAGGCAAAAAATTACATAGCAATATAACATTCGGATAAAATTTATATGGCACATTAAATTATCAGCGATCTATTATTAACTTCCCTAATCAATTATATATAAATTAAATTATTAGATGGACTAAATGCTGATGATGATGCTTTTAATTGTAAGTATATAACTCATTTATAAATGGAAAACCTTGAATAATCTATAATTAAATAAACTTCTCCAATCAAAATCATATATTAAATTTTAGGTAGTAAGATAAAAATAAATTATAAATTATATAGTGTAAACTTAATATACTCTACCCTTGTTATAACGACCCATTAAAGCGGATCTTTCGCTATAATGGAGTGATCCTATAGATAATTTAAAATATTATGTTATACGTAGAGATGGGAAATTGCACGCATGGTATGCAAAACATGCAATTGATTATGGTCAGCATTAAGAAATTAAATCATAATTTTGGCATGCAAAAATGCATGTTAAAATGAAAATTTAGTGTTTTGCTCATATCTATTTATACGTATAAGGGTAGGATGAAATAATCTATAATTAAATAAAACATCTCTAATCAATTATTAGTTTGTGAGTATAAATTTTATTTTATAATTTATAAACTTTAAAATATATAACAATAATTAACAAACCTTTTTTATCTATTATATACAATTATTAGCTAGTAAGTATAAATTATTTTGTATTTTAAAAATTTTTAAATTATTTAAATTAACCTTTTGATTAATTATATTAAATAAATTAAATTATTAGAATGTAAGTTATAAACTAAAAATTTTTGAATAATCTATAATTAAATAAAAGCTTTCTAATTATTTATATAAATTAAACTAATAGATCGTGAGTAAAATTTATCATAAAGTAAAAAGCTTTATAATAATAATAATACTTAAAGAAAATTTCTTTAATCATTCATATTCAAATTAAATCAATAGAGGGTAAATATAATACTATAATTAATAAAATTAAAAAAGTTATAATGACTTGCAAATAAAATAAAATTTTTAATTATTAAAATAAAATTAAAGCATTAGCTCGTAAGTAAAAATTAATTTAAAATTAATAATTTTATAATAATCTGTAATTAAATAAAGCTTCTAAAACTTCTATAATAAATTATTTATATACATATCAAATTATTAGCAAGTAAGTATTAAATTATTTTATAATTAAAAATTTATTAAATTATTTATTATTAAATAAATTTCTCTAATTAATTACAACTAAATTATTAGACCGTGAGTATAAAGTTAATTTATAAATTATAAACTTTTATAATCTATTAATTGAATAAATCTTCTATACAAATGGTAAGTAAAAAAAGTATTTATATATTAAAACTTATAATAATTAATAAAAATTTTTAATTAATTAAATCTAAATTAAAGAATTAGAGGATAATTACATAATTAATTGGTTTTCAAACCCAGTCGTGTCAAAATTTGTAAATTTTTAAAAAAAAATTTATAAGCTGGTGTGTTTTAAAATTTTTTTATATAATTTTATAAATTTTATATATGACTTTTTCAATAATAATAATAATAATAATAATAAAGCTGCCCGGCCGGGTTTAACATATGGGCCGATTTGAGTAATTCATAAGCAGTAGCTATTTTTTTAAAAATTTAAAGCTAAATAACTTTTGATCTACTGGTCTGTTTTGAATGATTTTACTGCCAAAATGATCGTCTCTTTGAGACGATTCCAACAAGCCCAAAATCATTAAAATCCAATCACGGGAACACGCGAAAATGCGCTGTCAAATAGGTGACGCACCTTTAGGGTTGGACAATTGGTTAGACCTATGTCTAACCAATTATCCAACCCTAAAGGTGCGTCAACTATTTGACAGCGCATTTTCGCGTGTTCCCGTGATTGGATTTTAATGATTTTGGGCTTGTTAGAATCGTCTCAAAGAGACGATCATTTTGGCAGTAAAATCATTCAAAACAGACCAGTAGATCAAAAGTTATTTAGCTTTAAAGTTTTAAAAAAAATAGCCACTACTTATGAATTACTCAAATCAGCCCATATGATTAAAAATTTTGTGCTATGAAATGATGAAATTAAATTTTATAACCTTACTTACAAATAACTAAACCATTTTAATAATTTATATATCTAATATAATTAAATTATTAGATAGTAAGTATAAATTAATTTATAAATTAAATACTTTAGAATAATTAATAAAATTTTTCTAATTAATTTATATAAATAAATTATCACAGTGAAAGGTGAATATAATATTTATTTATAATTTAAAATTTTAAATAATTATTAATAAAAACTTATAAACAGTGAGGAGGATCCAGAAAAGAGAAGAATGGGCCTCGGTTGGGTAGCCATAAAAAGTGAAAAGGGAAAAGTACCAAAGCAGGTGATTGCAAGGTTTCAAGGTGCAATCAGAGATTGGCCCTCTTCTACTAGAGCAGAACTCACAGCTATATGGTCGGCCTTACTCGTCGCACCATCAGAAGCAGCAGAAACTATATGCACAGACAGTGCAGCAGCAATTCAGACGATTCAAGCAAGCATGACAAAGGGAAAAAATAGTGAGATACTCAAAAGGAAAAATCTATGCCTGCTAGAACATATCAACAGACTGGTGCAGATTAAGGAGCTAAAGCTAAGACTTCGAAAAGTTAAAGGACATAGCGGAATCCCTGAAAATGAAGAAGTTGACAAGTTAGCTAAAGAAGGTGCATTAGGCAACAGAATTTTATTACCCAAATAGCCATGGAACAAGGGGGCATGCACCGAGTTGAAATGGAAAAACATCAGAGTGGACAACAGAACGAGAAGCTTTATCACACAGCTCACGAAAGTTAGTATAGATGTAGAGTGGTCACATTTGAAAAGCATCACGAAATGGGTAAATGCAGAAGAAGAGAAAGATACGGTAGTGTGGAAAGAGGTATGGAGGGATATCGGAAAAGTTATGGGCAGAAGTGTAGAAGTAGTATAGAAAACAGAGATTGGATTTTTAAAGTTAAATATGTAAATAATTTGTTACCAAGATTGCATGTATTAAATAGAAGAAATAGTAGTATATATAGTGATAATACTTGTATTATTTGTTGGAGGGAAATGGAAACTATGGACCACCTAGCTGAATGCTCAGTGTTACAGCCGCTTTGGGATACTCTGGAAAAAGAAATAAGCGAACTCATCAAAAAACTGGCGGAGTTGGATGGGAAACAACTAAATGTAACTACCGTAAGGGACACTGTGTTCGGATTACAACCAGAAGAAAGAGCTACCGTAAGGAAAGAATTAATGCGAGGTCTAGTGACCAAGTCAGTCATAGAAGCGATAGATAGTGTGACCGGTTTTACAAGCAAAACGATGAAATACATCAAGGCTATAGTTAAACGGTTCAAGAAGCAGTTTTACAAGCACATTTGAAGCTTCTGTTGCGAACTGTTAATGGACTGGGAAAAGGCCAGAGGTAAATCAAAAGAGGACAAAAGACATAAAAGAAGAAGAAGCAAAGAGACAGAAGAACAAGCTGCAGTAGGAAAGGAGAATAAGAGACCTCGCAAAAGAATGGAAAAAGAAAGTAGTCAAGAACAGAAATTAGAGAAAAAAAAAGAAAAAGAAGAGATCACGAGAATAAAGGATAATATAGTCGAAAATTAGATAGTATGGGGAAAGAAACCAGCATGGTCTTCTTTGCTCAAAGTTAGACAAGTAAATGATTAAGCATTCTTGACAAGGCATACAATGGCAGTTAATGATCATCAGGGGCTAATCTTACAGATTACAAAATTCTTAGCAAGTTAAGAATCCGAAGTGAAACAGAAAGTTGTTTTGGCAGGTCGCATTGGGCAATAGCTTGGTGAGTCGTTATTAGATAGAACATAAGACAGGTAGAATATACACTAGTGTAATTTACTTTGTAGTTCAAATAATTAATAAAGACAAGACTGCTTAAAAAAAAAAAAATAAAAACTTATATAAATTATTAGAATGTAAGTATAAAATTAAAGAATTTCAATAATTATGAATCAAATAAAGCAGTTTAAATTATTTATATATAAATTTAATTAATAGTTTGTAAGTATTAAGTTTATTATAAATTAAAATTTTTTAATAATAATTAATAATATATGAATTAATTAATAGTCGGTAATATAAAAGTTCATATATTTATAAGTTAAAAATTTATATTAATTTAAAAATTAACAAAAATTAAATTGTTAGAACGTGAGTATAAAATTAATTTATAATAGCTATCGTCACAATTAAGCAAAAATTTGTTAGTCAAATATTTGATTATTATAATTAAAAACGTTATAATTACTTAAAATTAAAAACACTTTTTAACTAGGTAGTAAGTATTAAATCTATAAATTTACAATATAATTAATTTATATATTTTTAATTAATAATATATCAATTATATTATAGAACGTAAGTATAAAGATTATAAGACTTTAGAATAATTTATAATTAAGGGTAGGGTGTAACTATTTCCGAATTCATATAAAATAGATTGTAGATCAACATTGTGTAACCAATATCATATGGTATCATATGATTTACGTGTAAACAACATGTGATTTGACCAATCATAATTAGTATTCATTTGTGTAACCAGGAAAAACATATAGCGACCAGGGAAATTTTTAGTTATATGTAAAGTTAATTTTTTTAAAACAATATGTATTGTACACTTTATTAATATAAACAAACTATTTTAAACTACATATTGTATAAATTTGACACAAATTGGTTAAGGTATTGAAAAGTTTTATTAGAAGCACTTTTTTGTTTACTATGTAAAAATTCAATATACCACGTAGATCATATAAAAATTGATCTACGTCACCCTACCCTTAAAGTAAATTTTTAATTAATTATTTATATATTATTAGTTAGTAAGTATAACTTATTTGTAAATTAATCTTTTTTAAGTATTTAAATTTTTTAATTAGTTATATCTAAATTAAATTATAGATTGTAAGTATAAATTTAATTTATATAATAATTTATAATCAATAAAACACCTTTAACTTTTCAGATATTTGATATAATTAAATTATTAAGTTGTAAGTAAATTAATTTGTAAAATAAAATTTTATTTATAATAATTAATGATTAAATAATCATCTCTATTCAATTATAAATTATTAGTTAGTAAGTATAAAATTTTATTTATAAATGAAAGTTTTATACAGTAAATTATTTAATAAAACTTTTAGTTGATTATATAATTAATTAGCAAGTAAGTATAAATTATTTTATAACAAAAATTTAAATTATATAATTTTTCTAATTATGTCTAAATTAAATTATTAGGTTGTAAGTATAAAATTAATTTAAACAAATTAAAAGGCTTTATAATTTAAATAAATTTTTTCTAATTATTTATATAAAAATTTAATTAATAGGTAGTAAGTTTAAAATTTGTTAGTAAATTAAAACCTTTATAATTAATTGTAATTTGAATAAAACTTTTCTAATCTATTATTATAGAAGGTAAATAAATTTTATAGTATATACCTTATATTTTATATATATTAAATATACTATTTTTAGAATCAAAATCCAGCATAAGAAAAAAAAATATAAGCTTTAAAGTTAGCAAGTTGGGGTTATAGGTATATTTATATTATTCAAATGCAAAATTAAGCACTAAATATTTATGTTAAAAGCATTAAATTTTTTAAATAAAATTTCTAAGATATTAATAATTTTTTTCTTGAATTAGATATTATACCCATGGAATACAAATAAAAATTTCTGTTTCAATATATGTTAGATTGGTAATTTAAAATATTATATATTATGTTAACCAATAATGCAATTATACACTTAGACTATGATGCACTATAATGCTTAATTCGTGATCTGCATATGAACCAGTGAAAAAACATAGTAAACTGCGGGGATGATGTTTACTATATAATTTTTGCCTATTTTGGAATATGGCATTTTCCCAAGGATAAATCAATTTTGTACTAAGTAAACCTCTCAAATTCATAATTAAAGTTGTAGAGGAAATAATTACAAGCATAATGGTAGTTGAAACATTAAAATCAGCCAAGCGGATCGTAAAATATGGGCATTTTTGTCTTTATGACTATTCGTTTACTTCTTTGTTTATAGCATATAGTCGTGAGGCAAATACACCTATTTCTCACGATCCACTGGGCTGATTTTAATGTTTCAACTACCATTATGCTCGCATTTTTCTCCTCTACAGCGTTTGTTATGTGCACAAGGGAGGTTTATTTAGTACGAAATCGATTTATCCTTGGGAAACGCCAGGTTCC
The DNA here is from genome assembly GCA_003550325.1 of Gigaspora rosea. Taxonomy (NCBI): domain Eukaryota; kingdom Fungi; phylum Glomeromycota; class Glomeromycetes; order Diversisporales; family Gigasporaceae; genus Gigaspora; species Gigaspora rosea. The sequence goes on from QKWP01000675.1 coordinate 14,326, forward strand.
GAAAAAGGCGAAATTTAATAGTGAAAATCATGATTTTTCACTGGTTCACAGGCGGATTACGAATTAATTTTGGTAATTTTTATCAAAAATTCAAAATTAAGCAACTTTGTCTTAAACTTTATAAAAAAAAATAGATATAACAAGATAATGTATTTTTGTCTACTTCGAACAAAAAGTTAGAATCAATTAGTAAAATTTATAGAATAATAATATTTTGTATAATTTTATTAATAAAATTATTAAAAAACTATATTATTTGACATTTTACTAATTGATCATAATTTCCTGCGTAAGCTTTTTAGCATTAAAAAATACATCAAATTGGTATATTTTATCTTGCTTTTCTTAAAATTTGGAAAAAGCATGCTTGATTTTGGAAATTTTTATCAAAAATTCAAAATTAAATTTTGTTCTGAGCAAGTTTACTTAGAATGAAAAGTTAAATAAAATTTAGAGAATCATAGAAATTTGTATAATTTTATTAATAAAATTATTAAAAAATTTAAATTTTAAACTAATCATAATTTCCTGTACCAAGTAAACTTATTCAGCATCAAAATTATACCAAAACAGTATATTTTATTTCACTTTTCTTAAAATTTAATAAAAGATACTTAATTTTGTAAATTTTTATCAAAAATTCAAAATCAAGCATTTTTGCTTCAAATTTTAAGATACTAAAATAAAATATCTGATTTGGTAAAATTTTGGTGCTAAACAAGTTTATTTAGTGCAAGAAGTTATAATCAATTAGTAAAATTTCATGTTAATATTTTTAATAATTTTATTAATAAAATTATACAAATATTTATAATTCTCAAATATTACTAATTGTTTCTTACTTTTTGCTATATAGTAAATTTATTCAGTACCAAAAAATGTATTATTTTAATGTATTTTTTTTTAAAATTTAAGGTAAAGGTGCTTAATTTTGAATTTTAATGAAAATGTCCAAAATTAATTATTCTTTTTTCAAATTTTAAAAAAAGTAAAATAAATTAGTGTTCCTACAAACTGGACTCAGATCAAACTTTAGTAAAGTTTGAGCCTGGTTTGATTTTTCAAATTGAACTCAAACTTTAAAATTCAAACTTTTAGTGAAGTTTAAATTTGGTCTGGGTTTGGTCCAAAATTTGGCAAACTAGTTTGAGTTTGAATATATATGTAATTTTGAGTACTAAACAAGGTTACTTAGAGAATGAAGTTAGAATCAATTAGTAAAATGTTGTGAATTATCAGTTATAGTATTTTATATAATTTTATTAATAAAAATACTAAAAAATACTATAATTCTTAATATTTACTAATTGATCCTAATTTTATACTATAAGTAAACTTGTTTTGCACTCAAAATACATTATAATAGCATATTGTATTTTTGAGTACTGAACAAGTTTATAAGAGTATAATATGAATTAATTAATAAAATATTGAGAATCATAGCATTTTTTAATATTTTTATTAATAAAATTATATATATATAATGCTTAATTCTCAATACTATACTAATTGTTTCTAATTTTATGCTTTAAGCACACAAAAATACAATATTCCGGCATATTTAATTTTTATATTATTAAAATTTAAGAGAAGATGCTTAATTTTGAATTTTTTAATTAAAACTTCAAAATTAAGCATCTTTTTTTAAATTTTTAATAAATATATAATTAAATATGCTAATATAATGTATTTTTGTGTACTGAACAAGTTCTTATAGTATAAAGTTAGAATCAATTAGTAAAATATTATGAATCATAGTATTTTTTAGTACTTTTATTAATAAAATTATATAAAATGCTATGAATTTCAACATTTTACTAATTGGTTCTAACTTCATTCTCTAAGTAAATTTGTTCAGCACTCAAAAATACATTATGCTAGTATATTTAATTTTTATTTTTTTTTTATTTTTTTTAAGGTAAGGTCATGCTTTGAAAACTTTTTATTAAGTATATGTTTGTATATATTATGTGAACAATATTATACTATATTAAATACTACAGACTTAGACATTTAACTATCTGTGATTGAAACCTACTAGAGCTTTCCATATTTCATCTTCTGTATAACCTGGATTTTTGGATTACTCCCTATTTTGTCATTCCACTACTTACTATATTTCTTGATTCTCTCATATTACTAATTCTATATTTCCAAGTAGGTGCAGGGCCTTGCCCAAACGATCGTAACCTCACAGTTACTTCCTAAACCTTGGTGTTACAAGATTACCCACTAGTAGTACTGTAGTGCTGCTGCCGCCAGGTTTGTATCTCAAGCCATCTCTTAAATTCTGCTGTAACCTAGCTTGTATCTCAAGCCACTACCTTCTTCCAGTAGTGGGGGCAAAGCATGGCTTTATCCACTACTCTTAGTAATCTGTTGTATATTACTGCAGGTATGCTATCTGAATTGGTTAGCAAATACTTCCTCTAAAGGTAGATGAGTACTAGCTATGTTGCATAACTGGTCTGAGTGAGAACTACCTCTATCTTTAGCAAGCTAGCTCTCACTTCTTCTATGTGATACAGCTACTTTCAACTAGATTTTGTAATGCATTACTGTACTACTTTCAACTTCTTGTAGAGCAGTTGGTGTTCTATTGTTGGTTATACCAGGTAGCTTTATTTTGTACATTGTACTTTCCACCAGATGATTTATTATTTTGTTTATATCCCCAATTCACAGATCTACCTCTATAGTAGTTTTTTTTTAATTTAGGTTTAGTACCAGTACCAGAAGTGTTCCTTATCTAATTTAGGCCAATTCTTTAGCACAGATCCATTTGTGTTCACCACTTTTCTCTCCACTTAGGTTCATGTTAAAGTCATGTTACCTTCCTAATCAAGATCTCCAAGACCGCCTTAGGGTTGTTAGTGCTATCCCACCAAGAAATTGCTCATGCAACTTTTATGTATCTAGACCATCACTATAGTGCCACCCTCCACAATGGATCACCTTCTAGAAATTCTTAAACTATATTCATACTTCACATGAACTTTTATGAACTTTCACAGGGCCTTACATCCGAATTTTTCTAGAAACTGCTTCTAGTAGGATTCGAACAAAGACTTTGGCTATGAGGGTTGAGCATCTAGACCACTAGACTATGGGCCCCAACTCTTTATATTTAATATTTATATTATTAAATTTAAGAAATTATGTTAATTTTGAACTTTTTGATCAAAAATTTCAAAATTTAGATTTTTCTTAAATTTTTAATAAATATAAAATCAAATATACTAGTATAACATATTTTTGAATGCTAAACAAGTTTACTTATAGCAAAAATTAGAATTAATAAGTAAAATATTGAGTTTTTTATTATTTTATTAATAAAAATAGGACCTGGACATCTCTGATATATGTCATATATTTTTTTAGCAAATTGCAGAAAATTTGGTCTGAGGTCCAAATTTAAGTTTTAGCAAATTGAAGTTAATTTTAAAAAAGGTTATATAAGGCATTTTGGCAAATTACAGCAATTTATGCAAGTAATATTTTATTTTTAGCAAATTACCTGCATTTTGCAAGAATCATACCCAAAAATAAAGATATCTCATTTTTTTGTACTACTATGATTTTTAAAAATTTAAGATGCTTAATTTTGAATTTTTTTGATCAAAAAATCCAAAATTAAGCATCTTCTCTTAAATTTTCAAGAAATATAAAAGTAAATATGCCAGAATAATGTATTTTATGTGCTGAACAAGTTTTCTTAGAGCACAATATTAGAATCAATTAGTAAAATTTGGAGAATCATAGAATTTTTTGGTATTTTTATTAATAAAATTATATAAAATATTATAATTCTCCAAATTTTACTAATTGATTCTAACATTGTGCTCTAAGAAAACTTGTTCAGCACATAAAAATACATTATTCCGGCATATTTAATTTTATATTTCTTGAAAATTTAAGAGAAGATGCTTAATTTTGGATTTTTTGATCAAAAAATCCAAAATTAAGCATCTTCTCTTAAATTTTCAAGAAATATAAAATTAAATATGCCGGAATAATGTATTTTTATGTGCTGAACAAGTTTTCTTAGGGCACAATGTTAGAATCAATTAGTAAAATTTGGAGAATTATAATATTTTATATAATTTTATTAATAAAAATACTAAAAAATTCTATGATTCTCCAAATTTTACTAATTGATTCTAACATTGTGCCCTAAGAAAACTTGTTCAGCACATAAAAATACATTATTCCGGCATATTTACTTTTATATTTCTTGAAAATTTAAGAGAAGATGCTTAATTTTGGATTTTTTGATCAAAAAATCCAAAATTAAGCATCTTCTCTTAAATTTTCAAGAAATATAAAAGTAAATATGCCAGAATAATGTATTTTTATGTGCTGAACAAGTTTTCTTAGGGCACAATGTTAGAATCAATTAGTAAAATTTGGAGAATCATAAAATTTTTTAGTATTTTTATTAATAAAATTATATAAAATATTATAATTCTCCAAATTTTACTAATTGATTCTAACATTGTGCCATAAGAAAACTTGTTCAGCACATAAAAATACATTATTCCGGCATATTTAATTTTATATTTCTTGAAAATTTAAGAGAAGATGCTTAATTTTGGATTTTTTGATCAAAAATCCAAAAATAAGCATCTTCTCTTAAATTTTCAAGAAATATAAAAGTAAATATGCCGAAATGATGTATTTTTTTGTGCTGAACAAGTTTTCTTAGGGTACAATTTTAGAATCAATTAGTAAAATTTGGATAATCATAGAATTTTTTGGTATTTTTATTAATAAAATTATATAAAATATTATAATTCTCCAAATTTTACTAATTGATTCTAACATTGTGCCATAAGAAAACTTGTTCAGCACATAAAAATACATTATTTTGGCATATTTAATTTTATATTTCTTGAAAGTTTAAGATAAGATGCTTAATTTTGGATTTTTTGATCAAAAAATCCAAAATTAAGCATCTTCTCTTAAATTTTCAAGAAATATAAAATTAAATATGCAAAAATAATGTAATTTTACGTGCTGAACAAGTTTTCTTATGGCACAATGTTAGAATCAATTAGTAAAATTTGGAGAATTATAATGTTTTATATAATTTTATTAATAAAAATACCAAAAAATTCTATGATTCTCCAAATTTTACTAATTGATTCTAACATTATGCTCTAAGAAAACTTGTTCAGCACATAAAATACATTATTCCGGCATATTTACTTTTATATTTCTTGAAAATTCAAGAGAAGATGCTTAATTTTGGAATTTTTGATCAAAAATCCAAAATTAAGCATCTTCTCTTAAATTTTTAAAAAATATAAAATTAAATATGCTGGAATGATGTATTTTTATGTGCTGAACAAGATTTATTAGGGCACAATGTTAGAATCAATTAGTAAAATTTGGAGAATTATAATATTTTATATAATTTTATTAATAAAAATACTAAAAAATTCTATGATTCTCCAAATTTTACTAATTGATTCTAACTTTATGCTCTAAGAAAATTTGTTCAGCACTCAAAAATATCTATATTATTTTGATTTATAAAAATAGATGTGATAATTTAGTTTTTAGCAAATTACTAAAAATTTATATGTAATAATTGAATTTTCAGCAAATTTACTTGATTTTAGGGGTAGCAAAAACCTCCAAATTCATGCAGATCATTTATAACCTATATTAGAGATGTCCAGGGTCCTAATAAAATTATATAAAATACTACTGTATGATTTTTGACATTTTACTAATTAATTCAAACTTCATGTTCTAAGTAAACTTTTTTAGCACTTAAAATTATATATATTTATATTGTACCCAGTTTTCAATTTGGAATTAGGCTGCCCCAAATAAGAATTTTGTAGCAGAATTAGGACTTTAGATAACTTTAGGGTTAGGGTTAGAACTAGTGTTAGAAGGACCCTGAAATATATAGAGAGGGGTAGGGTTTTGGTTTGCTTATTTTTGGCCTTTTTTGTACAGATTATTACCTTTTATAAGGGTAGGCTAAATACAGGTACATCATGAAATTACAAAATATATAACCTGGATCAGTCTGGACAAAACAAAGTGAAACAGCAAAGACAAAATCATGAAATATATAAAAAAATGGCTATCCAAAAGTGTTAGAAATGTGATTTTACTAGGGTTCCGCAATTTGATATGATCTTCAAATATTTGAATCAAATATTTGATCAAATTCAAATTCAAATTTGACTATATTTGATTTGATCAAATTCAAATATGGCCAAATTTGATTTGATTTGACAAATATTTGATTTGATTTGAAAATTACTATTAAAAATTCAAATTCAAATCAAATTCAAATTCAAATATTTGAACCAAATCAAAATCAAATCAGGGTCAATTTGATTTGATCAAATTCAAATTGATCCAATATTTGATTTGATTTGGATTTGAGGAACACTAGATTCTACTATATATAAACTACCTCCTAACCTAACTCTAACCCAACCTAACCCAACCCTAATTAAAAATCAGAAAAATCAAATAATCTCGTGATATACGTGGCTTTAGCCAACCCTCTTTTATAGTAATTAGTTTGCTTATTTTGCTTTTTTTGCAAATCTTTCTATATTTAGTAATTTTTGTAAAACCTTACCATTTTGTAAATATTTTGAGGTTCTGTATTAGAGGTAGGATTAGACCAGATTTCAAATTGGAACAAATTCCAAATCCAGGTATAATATTTATATTCAAACTCAAACTAGTTTGACAAACTTTGAACCAAACCTGGACCAAACTTATATTAGAGTTTGAGTTTGGTTTTAAGTTTGAAAATTGGCAAAATTTAAAGCTTGATATTTAAAATTCAAAAAAAAATTTATTTGCACAAATTAACAATTTTGTTAACAGAAGTAATTTTAAGTAATTTTATTTTGAAAAATTATTTACACAGAAATATTTTTTCTTGCAAATTAAAAAATTTACATATACTGTGCATGCATATACAAGCCAATTTTTTAAACCTTGAGCTTGCTTAAAGCCAGACCAAACAAAACTGAACCTGAACTAGACCTAAAAATACTATTTAATATTGTTTAATATTATAGATAGAGATATTGTGACAAATTAAAACATCAAGTGTTTTTGTAATCAAAATTGGATAAAATTATCTTATTTGATTCCTCTCATTAAGAAGAATAAATAGTATAAATTTTTTTCAATTCTGCTTATAGAAATATAAAATATTCTAATTTGCTATAATACTATCTACCTTATATTTTTTTAAAAATCACTAATAATTTTTATTTTTAGAGAAGTGCAGTAAATTATGTAATTTATTAGAGAAAGGGGTCCCACTAGTGTTATACAAAAAATCCAGATCTAGTCTAGTTCTGGTCTGGTTCATTGAATGGACTGAGTTCAGACCCTTGATTTATTAGAATCGATATAGGTTTGGACCCTATATAAAGATCTGGCCAGCTAATATCTGGTCAAGTCTTATTAGAATATTGCTGATTGCTGATTAGCTGATTTTAGAATTTCTTTTTTTATATATTTTTCTATTAGTTTATTAGTAATCTTTCAAACTGATAAATTATTAATTTACCAAGTCTGTTTCAGGTGGTAATCAATTAATCGACAATCATTTCACTGACATAACATTTTACTGACAATTATTCACTAACATGGTCATTTTACCGACAGTTTATTTCACTGAAGCTCATTTTACCGACAAAGTAATTCTGGTCATTGTTATTAGAGTTAGAGTTGAACTCAGTAGAATTAGGGCTAAAGTTAGGGTGCTTTTTGAAAAAAAACTTGTTAGTGAAATGAACTTCAGTGAAACAAACTGTCAGTAAAATGAACTTGTTGGTGAGTATTTGTTAGTAAAATGTAATGTCAGTGAAGTGATTGTTGATGAAACAATACGAACCCATCTGTTTTTGCTTTATAAATTGAAAAGTTCATAATTTTTTAATCTAGTAGTTTTTTAATACTGATACAAACCTGTACCATGGTACTTGGTAAGTTACTATTTTATCAGGTTATCATTTTTTACAGAATTGGGTTGGTAAAGTTAAATAGTAAACATAAAATAAATTAAATTAAAAATAAATTAAATTATAAAATAAATTAAATGATGAAATGATTTTTTTTTAAATATTAAAAGTGTGATCTTGCTTTTACCTTTATTAAATTTAATAGAAACTTTTTACAATTATAATGAAATAATTAAATTATAAAATAAATTAAATAAAAATAAATGATAAAACAATTTATATCTTAAATTTTTACTTATAAAATCGCATTATTGTTTGTAGATACTTATATCATATGCATATTATGCATACCAGTATTGGACTATGATCTATATGACCTTTATAACTAGTCATAAGTTATTTTGTTATAAAAAGAGAATTATAACCTTATGACCTAAGATAAAAAAAATTAACCAATTAAAAAGCAATATTTATACTAGCTAATTGATTATAGTTTTTTTTGCAATGATTAAGAAAAGTTTTTGAGATTCTAAATTATCTATCAATTTATATTTTTAATTTTCTAACTTAAATTCTGTCTAATAAAAAGATTGCCAAAATAATATCAGTATATGTCATGCCACAATTTTGTTCTCAGAAATGGAGTAATATTGCAGTATTGAAAATTTCACATAGTATATCATTATATTGTAAATTAAATAGTATATGTTTTTTTTTAAGGTGAGGTCATGCCTCTTGGTTTTTATTGAGTATATGGGGTGTGGTCTATTAAAACAGCCCTTTTTTACATGTAAATCATTTTGAGTAAATCGGGTTTAAAAAAAATATGATAAACAAAATTTTGATCTAAAAATAGCATTTCATGATGTTCTAGAAATTCCAGAAAAAACTAGTGTGTTACATCATCAGGGATAAAATTTTTATTATGTCGTACGTACGTCTTGCATTGTTCTTCTGGCAGGGGTTTTTTTTAAAAAAAGTTTTTTTTTGTTACTAATTTTTTTTTCCATCTTTTAGATGCTTTTTCGAGTTTTTTCTGGTGCTTTATTAGTAAGTGAACTTCTGATCTTTCAACGTTTTCTAGTAAATCTTGTAAACTTTTACTAATCTTTCGGAATTGGTTGGTGAACTTTCTCGTGGATCTTTCGATTTGTTGGAGGTTTTTCTGGTTTTCGGTGTCTTTAAAGAACTTTCTTGTAGACTTTCCTCCTGCCTTTCGACGTTTTTGGAGAACTTTCTTACAGACTTTCCTCTTGTCTTTCAGCGTTTTTTTTTTTTTGGAGAACTTTTTGTCGACTTTCCTCTTGTCTTTCAGCGTTTTTTTGGAAAACTTTTTTGTGAACTTTCCTTTTGTCTTTTTGGCTTTTAGTTGGTGAACTTTTTTGTGGATTTTCTTCTGGTCTTTCGGCATTTTTTGGTGAAACCAGAGGAATGTTCACAAGAAAATTCACCAATCATTTTCTTATGGGTTTTTCTCTGGTATTTCGGTGTTTTTTTTTGGAGGGTTCTTTTGTGGATTTTTCTCTAGTACTTCAGCGGTCATCTGATGAATTTCTTGTGGATACCTCTTTGGTATTTGGCGTTTTTTGGAGGAGAATTCTCTTGTAGATATCCCTCTGGTATTTCAGCATTTTTCTTTTTGGTGAATTCTCTTGTGGATTTCCCTCTGGTCCTTCAACGTTTTTCTGGTGAATTTCTTGTGGATTTCCCTTCGGTATTTCAGCATTTTTTTTTTGAAGAATTCTCTTGTAGATTTTCTCCAGTCCTTCGGCGTTTTCTGGTAAATTTCTTGTGGATATCCCTCTGGTCCTTTGACGTTTTTCTGGCGAAGTTGTGGAGAATTCTCTTGTGGATTTCCATCTGGTCTTTCAGCATTTTTCCAGTGAATTTTTCTTGTGGATTTCCCTCTGATATTTCAGCGTTTTTTTTGGAGGATTTTCTTGTGGGTTTCTTTCTGGTCCTTAGGTGTTTTTCTGGTGAATTCCTTGTGGATATTCCTCTGGTATTTCGGTGTTTTTTGGTAAATTCTCTTGTGGATTTCCTCTCTGGTCCTTCAGTGTTTTTATGGTGAATTTCTTGTAAATTTCTTGTAGATTTCCTTCTGGTATTTCGATGGGGGTTTTTTGGAGATTCTCTTGTGGATTTCCCTCTGGTCCTTCAGCGTTATTCTGGTGAATTTCTTGTGGATTTCCCTTTGATATTTCAGCATTTTTTTGGAGAATTCTCTTGTAGATTTTCCTTTGGTCTTTCGGCGTGAATTTCTTGTGGATATCCCTCTGGTCCTTTGACGTTTTTTCAGCGAATTTCTTGTGTTTTTTCTTTTTGGCAAATTCTCTTGTGGCATTTCAGCATTTTTTTTGAAGGATTCTCTTGTAGATTTTCTTCGGTCCTTCAGCGTTTTTCTGGTGATTTCTTGTGGATATCCCTCTGGTCCTTTAACGTTTTTCTGGTGAATTTGTGGATTTCCTTCTGGTATTTCGGCATTTATTTTTCTGGTCCTTCAGTGTTTTTCAATCAACTAACTTGAATAAACAAAAAACTTATAGACTAAAAAATAATAAGTAATAAATTAATTATTTTATTATTTCAAATAAACTCAATAAACGTAATATTTATTGCAGTCAGAAAGTATTATTATTACAATTTTTCTAAGTATTTGGAATATTTCCATTGCCCTTAAAATGATTATAATCCTCCCTTCAATTTATGCAATGGCTCAAAATTTTATTATCGTTCTATTTGTACCTATTTGGATTAATCATATTTTCTTCAATAATTTTTTTTGTTGTGTTCTGGATTCAGAATTAGTCTTCCGGAAGAGCATTCAAAATAGAATCTATCAGATTTTCTAGTGTAATTGCATTTACTTTTACTTTTAATTTTATTTCTTTCGTTTATTAGTGGAAATTTGGTTACAGCGAACAATGCGTATTTTTAGAATATTGTGTTATTGGATTATATGTATTTAAACGATTGCATGATCGTGAAGAATCGAAGAAAACAAAATCATTTACTAAATCAATTAATACTTTATAATTCTAATCATGATGAAATTGACAATATCACATGATTTTTGAAACTTTTTTGGTGGCGATTTTATCCTGGACGTTGTCAACTTTAATTTAATGAATTGGGTTGCCAATAATAAAGAAAGTTTTTATTATTATTTGTACGGAATTTTTAATACTGGTGTGCATGAGTTTTTTTTTTACAATGTAAATTTTTATCATGATTTTCGAAATGGTTGAAAATAGATAAAAAAAATCCAGATAAATGCATACTGCATACAGTATACTCGTATACCAGAATACCTTTACATTAATAGAAGATTGATACTGCATACATACTTATTACTAACAATTAATTGTTTATGTTAAACAATAAGTATGTATGCAGTATCAGTTTTATATTGTATATGAGTATACTCAAATTTTTTTTATGTATTCATTTTTACCATTGGTTTAAATAATATTCTTGTATGTCTTAAAATAATGTATATTTCACATAATACATTAATAGAGTAACAATTATATATTGTATATATATTATAGTAAATATATATACACTGTTTAAATCATTAGTTATATTTAGTTAAAATATTCAAATTTTTAAATTTTATTTTATAAAAAATGTCTATTTTTTCTCTAAATAAAAATATTTTTGAAGAAACTCATATAGAAAATACTCAATTACAAGCAGATCTTTCAAACTTACAATTTCAATTTTTAGTTCAAGATAATAAAGATAATAATTTATCTTTATCTGAAACACCTGAAATTTTAGAAATTACAGAAAATAACCTTTTAGAAAATGAGATTTGGACAGAAGAAGAGCTTTCAAAATTTAAAAAATTATATTATAAAGAAAAAGATATTATTGAAAAACAGGATGATGATAATCAAAATTTAGAAGATGAAATAAATTTATTACAAAACAATGATTTTAAAAAATCTTTTGAAAAAAATTGTTGTGAAAAAAATTGTTTACAAACTCAAGTTGAATATTCCATAGCTTTAAAAAGATATTTAAATTTTAAAAATCTTTCTAAATCTTTGCAAGATATGTATTTATTAGGTATAATTGCTGCTACTAAACGACCAGAAATAATTAAAAATTCGAAAAAGTCTAAACTTACTACAGAATATAGTTTTGAAGGAAAATTAATTTGTAAAAATGCTTTTAAAACAATTTATAGTCTTGGAGATACAAGATGGAAAAACTTAAGAGATCACTTTGTAGAACATGATATAAATTTACGTATTAATTCAAAAACTGGAAAAGCTGGAAGTCGAGCAATATCTTTTGAAACAGTATTAAAAGTAATTACTTTTATAGGAAATTTTGCAAAGCAAAATGGTTTACCATCTCCAGGTAATTTTTAAATTAATTATTTTATTTATAATTATTTTATTTTATTTATAATTGTTTTATTTAAAAATTAATTATTTTATTTATAATTATTTTATTTTATTTATAATTGTTTTATTTAAAAATTAATTATTTTGTTTATAATAAAATTTAAATTCAATAGGACGAAGTTTTCGTGATAATACTACTGCCATTATATATTTACCAGCAGATACTACTTATTCATCTTTACATATACAATATTTAGAAGCAATTAAAACTAATAATCAATTTGAAATTGGTTTTAAAACATTTGTTAGAATTTGGAAAAAATTTTTACCATATATTAAAAAATTAACTCCACGTAGTGATTTATGTTTAAAATGTAAAGATATGAGATTTAATGCAAATTATTGGTCAATTGAAGAAAAAGAAGCTAAAGTTTTAGAATGGCATAAACATATTAAATGGGCACATGAAGAACGAGAAAATTATAAGTAAATAATTTTAAATTTTATAAAATTTAAATTTGGTTAAAAATTTTTATTTAAATTAGTTATTATTTAAATTTTAATTTTTATTAATTTATTTTATAAAAATTATTTTTATAATTAAAAATTTTATTAGAAAATATATTAAAATAGCATATGAAGATATTCAAAAATTTGGAATTAATAATATAGTACGTCCTGGAAAACCAAATTCTTTAAATATTACAGTTCATCTTTCTTGGGATTATGCACAACAAATTCAATTACCATATTCATCTCAACAAGAGGTAAATAATTTTATTAAATTTATAAAAATTTAATTATAAATAATAATATTTATTTATTAATTATTTATTATTAGGGTGAAATTTATTTTAAATCTTTATATAAAGTTCATTTATTTGGAATATGTGATGATGCATTTCCACGTCAAGTAAATAATAATACTTTTTTATTATATAATTATATTTATATTAATATATTTTATAATTTTAGGTAAATTATCTTATTAAAGAAAGTGAATTAGTTGGCAAAGGTGCAGATACTGTTATTTCTTTAATTCATAATTATTTTGAGTTACATGGATTAGGAGAAAAAAAGTTAGTAATTCATGCAGATAATTGTTCAGGACAAAATAAGAATAATGCAATGATTGCATATTTAGCCTGGAGAGTTTTAACAGGATTACATGATAGTATAACTTATTGCTTCATGGTTGCAGGACATACTAAATTTAGTCCAGATGGATTTTTTGGATTGATAAAATTACTTTTAAGAAAATCTGAAGTAGATAATTTTGATGATCTTATTAATATAGTTCAAAATTCTACTCCTGGTGGATATAATATTGCACAAACAGTTTTTAATGATAAAGGAAATCAAGTTGTACATTTTTATGAGTGGACAAATTGGTTAAAACAAAAATTTACAACAATTCCAGATATATTAAAACAACATTATTTTGAATTTAATAATTTAGACAAAGGAAAAGTTAAAATTAGTACATCTTCTAATGGAGAAAAAACAACTATACAAATTGAAAAAATTATACAAAAAGATAATTTTAGTCAATTAGTTGAAAAAAAATTACCTGGTCTTAGTGTAGAACGACAATGGTATTTATTTGAAAAATAAGAACTCATGTACAAAATCCTGACAAAAAAGATGATTTGTGCCCAATGCCTACTGTTACTAAATCAATAAAATTTAAATAAAATTAAATATTAAATTTATTATTAAATAAAGTTGGCAGCTAATCGATTACAGAATCATGTAACCAACATATTCGATTAGTTGTTTAGTTATTTAATTTAATTGTAAGTTGTATAATGATATTATAGCTATTTTCAAAAAGGTGTTAATGGTCACAGACCACCATGTCATGGGAAGTACACAATATTTCCCAGATTTCTAGAGTTTCAAGACCCAAAGTTTAATTTTTATTAATCTAAATTTCCAAATTCTGTGATTCCTCACATAGGTATATGGAATTTGTTTACACATTTTTGAAAACAGCTGTAAAAAAAACTAAATTTTCTGCAATATGGCAGCAATATTATAATACACTATTATGGCAAATAATACAAACTCAGGTACAGATTATTTTTTGTACTTTATTGTATTTTTTTAAAATTAATAGAAAAAGAAAAAAAAAAAAAAAAAATTCTAAAGAGTCCACCAACTAAATACCAAAAAACCAAAAAGGAAAATTCACCAGAAAAACAGACCAGAGTAAAATTGCCACCAAAAAAAGTTTCGAAAATCATGTAGTATTGTCAATTCATCATAATTAGGATCATGATAATAATATTTAATAAAGTATTACATAATTGATTTAGTAAATGAATTTGTTTTCTTCGATTCTTCAAAATGTAAAATGATCGTTGCAATCTTTTAAAAACATAAAATCCAATAACACAATTAAAAATACACATTGTTCGCTGTAACCAAATTTCCACTAATAAACAAAGGAAGAAATAAAACTATAAAAACTAATTAGGTAAATGCAATTACACTAGAAAATCTTACAGATTCTATTTTAAATGCTCTTCCAGAAGACTAATTCTAAATCCAGAATACAACAAAAAAATTATTGAAGAAAACATGATTAATCCAAATAGGTACAAATAGAACAATAATAAAATTTTGAGCCATTGTATAAATTAAAAGGAGGATTATAATCATTTTAAAAGGCAATGAAATATCCCAAACACTTAGAAAAATTGTGCATAACTACATAAAGTAGCATAAAATGTGAATTGTTAAATCTCCAAAAAAAAAAAGACGCTGAAATACCTAAAGGAAATCCACAAGAAATCTACCATAAAAATGCCGAAGGATCATGGGGAAGTCCACAAGAGAATTCATCAAAAAAAAAATGTTGAAATACCAGAGGAATATCCACAAGGAATTCAACAAAAAAACGCCAAAGGACCAGAAGAAAATCTACAAGAAAATTCTCAAAAAAAACCAGAAGGAAATCCACAAGGGAATCCTCTAAAAAAAAAAAGTCGAACCGAAGCGAAATCCACAAGAAAATTCACCAGAAAAACGCCGAAGGACCAGAAGGAAATCCACAAGAGAATTCTCCAAAAAAACACGCCGAATACCAGAAGGAAATCCACAAGAAATTCGCTAGAAAAACATCAAAGGACCAGAGGGATATCCACAAGAAATTCATCAGAAAAACGCTGAAGGACCAAAGGAAAATCTACAAGAGAATTCTCCAAAAAAAAATGCCGAAATACCAAAGGGAAATCCACAAGAAATTTACCAGAATAACGCCGAAGAACCAGAGGGAAATCCACAAGAGAATCTCCAAAAAAAAACTCATCGAAATACCAGAAGGAAATCAACAAGAAATTTACAAGAAATTCACCATAAAACTGCCAAAGGACCAGAAAAGAAATCCACAAGAGAATTCACCAAAAAAAAATGCTGAAATACCAGAGGAATATCCACAAGGAATTCACCAGAAAAACGCCGAAGGACCAGAAAGAAACTCACAAGAAAATCTTCCAAAAAAAAATGCCGAAATACCAGAGGGAAATCCACAAGAAAATTCACCAGAAAAATGCCAAAGGACCAGACGAAAATCCACAAGAGAATTCTCCAAAAAAACACGCCGAAATACCAGAAGAAAATCCACAAGAAATTCGCTAGAAAAACGTCAAAGGACCAGAGGGATATCCACAAGAAATTCACGCTAAAGTAACAAAAGAAAATCTACAAGAGAATTCTCTAAAAAAAAACGCCAAAATACCAAAGGGAAATCTACAAGAAATTCACCAGAAAAACGCCGAAGGACCAGAGGGAAATCCACAAGAGAATCTTCAAAAAAAACCCCATCGAAATACCAGAAGGAAATCCACAAGAAATTTACAAGAAATTCACCATAAAAACGCCGAAGGACCAGAGAGAAAATCCACAAGAGAATTCACCAAAAAAAATGCCGAAATACCAGAGGAATATCCACAAGGAATTCACCAGAAAACCGCCGAAGGACCAAAAGAACCCCACAAGAAAATCCTCCAAAAAAAACACTGAAATACCAGAGAGAAATCCACAAGAAAATAGTTGGTGAACTTTCTTGTGAACATTCCTCTGGTTTTATCCGAAAGACTAGAGGAAAATCCACAAGAAAGTTCACCAACTAAACGCCGAAATGACAAGAGAAAAGTCCACAAAAAAGTTTTCCAAACACCAAAAGACAAGAGGAAAATCCACAAAGTTCTTCAAAAAAAAAAAAAAATGCCGAAAGAAAAGAGGAAAGTCCGCAAAAAAGTTCTCTAAAAACGTCGAAAGAAAGGAGCAAAATCCACAAAAAAGTTCTTCAAAAACATACCAGAAAATCCACAAGAAAGTTCTCTAACAAATCGGAAAGATCCACAAGAAAGTTCTTTAAAAACATCGAAAACTAGAAAATCTATAAGAAAGTTCTCCAACAAATCATCGAAAAATCCACGAGAAAGTTCACCGAAAGATTAGTAAAAGTCTACAAGGTTTACTAAAAACGTCGAAAGACCAGAAGAAGTTCACTTACCAAAAGAAAACAAAAGTTGAAAAAAAATTAGTAAAAAAAAATCACACTATAATAACGTACTGGCGGAATGATTTGGTAATGTAAAATTATTTTTTTATATGTTGCACACTGGGTCGGGTGAAGGGTCAGTCGTGTAATCTTGATGGTTCCTCCTGTAACAGAATTTACTTTCATTACTTCGTTACTGATAAACTTTACGAATGGGTTTATAAAAAAAAATTTTAAACCATGTTTATTGATAATCTAGGAGATCTTCATTTCTATATCGATCTAGAAATCTTGTATTCTATTTTTAGATTTTGTCATTTTTTCAGTTTTTTGCAATTTATGGATCTTTTTATTATATAATTTGGTCTTGTGATTTGGTAAATCTTTTTACCAAATATATATCTATTAGAAAATCGAAAAAGCTCAATTTTCAAAAAAAAGTAAAAAAGGGCTGTTTTAATAGACCACACCCCATATATTAATCATTACAATATTGTTATACAATTTCTAACTATCTACTAAGTACCAAGACTAGGACTATATTATCTCTGACCTAAACCTACTAGATCCTTCCATATTCCCATTTATATAACTGAACTGGCTTTGACGTCCCTCTTTAACCAACAATTAGTATTCACATGTCCACCACTTTACTCATACTCTAGTATTATCCCTTTCAATTTAGTGCAATTTAGTATAGTATTGCCAGGTAGGCTCTTTATGCTTCCAGATTGGTATACCTGAGTTCCCCTATTGGTATACTTCTCAAAAGTTCATATCTCAAGCTATGCAGCTGCCTCTAATACATTGAGTAAGTATCTCAAGCCTGCATACTGTTGCAACTAACCAGGTTCCTGTGTTTTCTGGGTCCAGTATTTAACATTCCAAATTCAGTAATGTATGAACTAGTGCTCCTATGTTCGGTTCGGGTTCGGTCCGGTTCGGATCCGATCCGGGATCGAACCGAACTCGAACTCTAAATTTTGCTAGTTTCAAACTTCGAACCAGACTCAAACTCAGTTAAGAGTTCGGTTCGGTTCGGTCCGAAGTTTGTCAAACTAGTTTGAAGTTCGAATATTTATACTAGTATTTGGATTAGTGTTACGAACCGCAGGGATAGTAAATGACTTGAAATAACCTCGTGACTCAAGTGAATAATGACCAGTGACCGGTCATTTAAAAGAGTGAAATGACCTATTGGGTCATTTGAAAATATACTGAAAATAAGGATATCGGTTCACACCACTACAGTTTAGTAATTAGTAACGTACGTGCTATGACCGGCATGTGCCAAGCACGGGCATG
>QKWP01000675.1:38337-53258 GCA_003550325.1 Gigaspora rosea
GTATTTTAAAATTTTTAATAAAATTTTAAATATTGATTTTAGCCATATCTTTTCTAAGTAAAAAATATTCTTTAAGTTTTGTTTTAGTAACTTTGTTATAAAATTTTTTTAAAATCATTAGAAAACTTTAATATAATAAATGTTTAAAGTTCTTGTATTGGCATTTTTACTATTAAAATTTTTCTTTAGATTTTTTCAAATTTTATATGTTCCCGTCTATAAAAAAAATCTTTACTTCTAATACAAGTCTTAATTTTTACAAGTAAATCATTAAAGTTGCAATAATGAAAGTTGTCATCCTTTATATAAACTACAATATTGTCTTAAGAACTATAGTTCTAAAACTAAAACTAAATAAGATCGCAGAAAAATTGTAATAAAATTTTTTAAAAAAATTTTTTCTTAAAATTATCTATTTTCAGCTTATATGTAACTATAATTTATTTTCTTATAATATAAAAACTAATTTTGCAAAAAAGTAATCCTTATTTTCAAATATAATTGTACAAAGTTTTATTTAATTATTTTAGTATTTTAAAAAAGTAAATCAGAGCTAAAAAAGTGCAAAAACGCAGGCAAATTTGCCTGTGTTCTACTACAATCTTAGGGATATAGTATATTGTTATAAATAAATAAATAAATAAAATACTATACAGAATTACTACCTGTTTATGTACAGTACATAGTACATGAATAACAAATTGAAGTTCTATAATTTAGGAAATTATTTGCCGCAAAGCTATGTATTTTCTATTTAAGGAGATTATTTTCAAATATATATTTATATACTGCATAAAAACTAGGTTGGTTTCAAAATAGCGCATATGCACATATTCAAAATACTGTACAGGTGATTGAAATACCGCGCAGGTGTGCGCTATTTCACCATAATATGGTAGATGAATTTTGGTAGGGCTTATATTTTTAAATTGAAATCCTTAAATTTCACAATAATCTGATTTCATTATAATCTGCAACACTTACTTTATATATATATATCTTGCGAATTTTGATAAATATACTTTTTTAAGTAAATTATATGTAAAACTGCTAGTACTGCAGTATATGAACCTTGCATTTTCGAATTGTTAATTATTTTTTGGAGATTTTAGAAGCCATATAACTATTTGAATTAATCGACTAAGATAATTATATATTTCATATTGTATATAATTTGCTTGTCATATCAGCTGATTTGATTTTTTGGGCCTTTTATTGATAAACTGTTACATGAAAATTTGTTCCTAAGTGACATTAAAAAACTAACAAACAAAGCACTTATTACAACTAACAAAAGAGCTTCTTTGACGTCTAAACAAGTTAAAAAACCAATAAAACTCAATAAAAGAGCTATGCTAAGCTATAAAAAGAAGTGCTTTTACTGTTTGTTGAAATATTCAGGTGTTTTAGGAGAGGAATGATAGGTTTATGATAGGTTGACAACTTCAAGGATAAACTCAAAAGCAAATTTTTAAAAAACTGACCTTTTTAATACATATTTGGCTTATAATTAAATATATAAGCACTATAATTTTCTACATATTTAATTATAAACACAAGGTTAGTTAAAAGGCCGTTCTTATGAAAATTCGTACTATAACAAATTTTAAGTACGAAATTTTTTGATAATCCTCAATCATGATTGGTTGATTTTGGGGTTGAACCAAATCAGCCGATATGTATGAGCAAATGGTATAGAGAATAGTATATATACTAATCTAGATATATATATCAGATATATTAAAGGCTAAATATAATACATATAATTATAGGGCGTGGTGACTTAGGGAAGTTGGTAAGTTGTCACCTCCAAGTGGCAGGTCTAGAGTTCAAATCCCACTGGTGACGCTTTTGAAAAATAGACCTGTGTTCCGGTAACTGTGTCTTGTTGATTGGTTGGGTACACTACCTGTAGTCCTTGGTTACCATCTTGAATGGGAGCTTTAGGGCAAAATTGTGTCTTGTTACACAGACAAATCCAAGGAACCGGAGAAACAGAAACCCATTTGGCAAGTCCCGAGTGAAGAGGTAGCTAGACTTTCGACGGTACCGGGGAAAAGGATCTTAGCGGCGACTGACCGAAAAACTGGACGGGCAAGAGCCCCTATGGCAAAAGGGGCCTACCAACCTGGCCGCCAGAGAAACCGGAGGAAAAGGTCATGTGTTATAGAAGCATGAACCAAGGAAAGGGAGACCTTAGGCACCTAAAGCCTGGCAGACCGATCCTTCCGGGCCAACTGGATTGGTAGTCTGGGATAACTGGGGAAAAGGATCCAAAGAGTAACTGACTGGGTACTGGGGTCTAGTGAACTTCGCAAGAGCAGTAGTAGGTAATGGTAGCGGTTGCAGAGTATCCCCCTAACTACAAGTTGTTTGTCTCAGTGAATGCGTAAGTTACCGAAAGTGTAAAAAAACCTGTGGGGGACAGGTATTACTCTACCAGGTTTACTACAGGAGCAAATGCCCTCCAATAGGTGTTTAGCTAAAGCCTCAGGATACTTTCACAGCAAATTACTCATGAAAGGGTATATTGAGAGGAACATTGAACATGGGTAGAAGCCAGAGAGTTTAAATAGGCAATCCCCTAGCTGGGTTGCAGGTATGGCATCTAGTATAGAACCTTAGGGCGGACTAATTAAATTAGACGACCAAAAGTTGTACGTGTGGCTAGTTGTACTCTCGTTATACAAATGTAATATGTGGCACAGTTATATTGACTGGGCCAACCCGTTTGGATCAATAAAGTGCTAGGGTACCTAAGTGGTCACCTTAATATTAAAAAAAAATAATACATATAATTATTTTAAGATTTTGAGTCACAAACTAAAGCAATTTATATTTAAAATATAGTAATTTTATATACTAGTTATATAACCAGGTCATAATTGGTCATATGACTAATGCATATGGGCGGATTTGATTCATATGATGATGGGTTGTTATATTGTACATTAGTAATGTACAATATAACAACCCATCATCATATGAATCAAATCCGCCCATATGGGTCATGTAGGTCATAAAAATAAGTTATAATTTACATGACCAAAACTTATATGACCATCATTATATGACCATTATGACTAGTAGTCATATAAAAAATATAATATGACCACATTTTTGGCCAATACTGATGCATACTGCACATGCTATATACACTATACAATGATACATACTGTATATACTGTATATAAAAAAATTCAGATATTATATAAATAGTACATTACTACTATGACCAATAGTAAGCTTGGGGAAATTAGTAGACCAATTATAGTAAAATATTATACATTTTTTTTGATGATGTTTAACAAAATCAGATTACACCAGGCAGTGCTTTATATAGCATAGTGAAAGGAAATTGAATTTAATAGCAAATAATTGCAATTATTTCAGCACTAATTGGGATTCAATTATTGAATTAGATACTATTATAAAACAATACTATGTTATATTAGTTTATGTTTTTGAGTTGGACCTTATTTATTTTTTTAAAGTATTTCAGTCTCTACAATAAAAAAAGTTTCAAACTTTGATATATTTAACATTAAATTTAAAATCCTATAATATAATTTTATAGCATTCTTTTAACCTATAGATCAATTCTAGGAACAAATTTTTCCTATAATACAATTTTATAGTGCTTTTTCAATCTGTAGATCAATACCAGGAACAGATTTTTCCTATAATACAATTTCATAGCATTCCTTCAATCTGTAGATCAATACCAGGAACAGATTTTTCCTATAATACAATTTTATAGATTCCTTCAACCCATAGATCAGTACTAGAAATGGATTTTTCCTATAATACAATTTCATAGCATTCCTAGAACAGATTTTTCTATAATACAATTTCACAATATTTTTTCAACCTGTAGATCAATACCAGGAATAGATTTTTCTATAATACAATTTTACAGCATTTC
Organism: Gigaspora rosea; assembly: GCA_003550325.1. Lineage (NCBI taxonomy): Eukaryota > Fungi > Glomeromycota > Glomeromycetes > Diversisporales > Gigasporaceae > Gigaspora > Gigaspora rosea. The sequence continues at coordinate 42,263 of QKWP01000675.1, forward strand.
CTTGACCCATGAATCAATACTAGAAACAGATTTTTTCTATAATATAATTTTACAGTGTTTTTTCAACCTGTAGATCTCTAGTATATAGATCAATACCAGGAACAGATTTTTCCTATAATACAGTGCAGGACACTATAACCAATACATTTTATATATATTTTACAAAAATTGATATAATTTAAAAATAAAAAAAATTTTTAATAAAATTTTTTAGCCAATTTGTAGCTTTAAGGCTAAGCTACAATTTGGCTAGAAAAGATTTTTATTTTATTTTAATTTAAAAGGTTATATCAATTTAAAGTTTCCTATGAAATTGAAATTTGGCATTTAATATATAAAAAAAAGAAACTCATATGTAATTTTTGACCAATCACAATTGATTACATTATACTAACTAATCAGAATTGAGAATTTATTTCAAAATTTTGTATGGGGTGTTGGTTATGCTGTTCTGCACTATATAATTTTACAGTATTCTTTTAACCCATAGGCTCATAGTGTATAGATCAATGCCAGGAACAGATTTTTCTATAATACAATTTTGCTCAACCTGTAGCATAATTTACTAATGATGTGTACTGTAGTGCACTGACCAAAGACCTGGGGTCTAATGCAATCTACCTATCAAATAACTTACACAAAAGACCTGGGTATATTATACGGCAGTGTGCCTGTGCACAAGAAAAAAAATTTTAAGCATTTACACATTTCACACTTACAATAAGCAGTCTAAAAATTTAAAAAAATCTATATTTAATTAATAGAGATCTTATGCTTTACACCAGGTATTTTGCAATAGGAGGTGTTGAAAAAGGGGTACTTTGGTCAGTGCACTACAGTATTTACAAATTCTTGCATTTGGTTGGATGCACAGTTGACTATGATTTCTAAATATGTAACATAAATAATTTCAGTTTGTTACTATATGACTAAAATGTGGCCAAATTTAACTGCTTAGCTATTTATAGCTTATTATAACTTACTTATAGAAATATTATATGTGTATACATATTAGCATTTAATCAGGTGTTGTAAAGCAACTAGCTAATATGGCTAAAATAATCAGATGGGTCATTTATACAATCATACCATGAAGGGATTGATATGTAATATTATGAAGTATATAGTTATTAAAGAATTTTTAATGGTTTACATCCACAAAATCTCATAACTAATTGAACAATACATTATACACAGTAAAAACATGAATTTCTGCACTTAAATATTATGATATGCATCACGTAGTATAGTGCTCCTACAGACTGGACTCGAACCAGACTTTAGTCAAGTCTGAGTCTGGTCTGATTTTCGGACCGGACTCAGACTTTTATATTCAGACTTATAGTCAAGTCTGAGTCTGGTCTGGGTCTGGTCCGAAGTCTGCAGACTGGTCTGAGTCCGAATATATTTATACATATTTTTTGGTGCTGAACAAGATTACTTAGTGCATTTTGTTAGAATAAATTAGTAAAATTTTATGAATCATAAGATTTTATTGAATTTTATTAATAAAATTCTAAAAATCTTATAATTCGCAAATTTTTATTAATTAATTCTAACAAAATGCACTAAGTAAACTTGTTCAGCACCAAAATGTATTAAAACGGCCTATTTGTTTTTATTTTACTTGTAATTTAGAGATTTGATGCACAATTTTGGATTTTTGATCAAAAAAGTCAAATTTTAACAACTTAACTCCAAATTTCAAGTAAAATAAAAACAACCCTGCTGAATTAATGTATTTTAGGTGCTGAACAAGTTTACTTCGTGCATTAAGTTAGAAATAATTAGTAAAATTTTGTGTATCATAAGATTTTATAGAATTTTATTAGTAAAATTCTATTAAATCTTACAATTCACAAATTTTTATTAATTAATTCTAACAAAACACACTAAGTAAACTTGTATAGCACATAAAAATACATTAAATCGGCAAGGTTGTTTTTATTTTACTTGAAATTTGGAGAAAAGATGCATAATTTTGGATTTTTGATCAAAAAAGCCAAATTTAAGCATCTTTTCTCCAAATTTCAAGTAAAATAAAAATAACCCTGCTGATTTAATATATTTTTAGGTGCTGAACAAGTTTATTTAGTGCATTTAATTAGAAATAATTAGTAAAATTTTGTGAATCATAAGATTTTATAGAATTTTATTAGTAAAATTCTATAAAATCTTAAAATTCACAAATTTTTATTAATTAATTCTAACAAAATGCACTAAGTAAACTTGTATAGCACATAAAAATACATTAAATCGGCAAGGTTGTTTTTATTTTACTTGAAATTTGGAGAAAAGATGCAAAATTTTGGATTTTTGATCAATAAAACCAAATTTAAGCATCTTTTCTCCAAATTTCAAGTAAAATAAAAACAACCCTGCTCATTTAATGTATTTTTAGGTGCTGAACAAGTTTACTTAGTGCATTTTGTTAGAATTAATTAATAAAAATTTGTGAGTTTTAAGAATTTATAGAATTTTACTAATAAAATTCTATAAAATCTTATGATTCACAAAATTTTACTAATTATTTCTATCTTAATGCACTAAGTAAACTTGTTCAGCACTAAAAATACATTATTTGGCAGGGTTGTTTTTATTTTACTTGAAATTTGGAGTTAAGATGTTAAAATTTGACTTTTTTGATCAAAAATCCAAAGTTGTGTATCAAATCTCTAAATTTCAAGTAAAAAAATAAAACCAAATAGGCCGTTTTAATACATTTTTAGGTGCTGAACAAGTTTACTTGTTAGAATTAATTAATAAAAACTTGCGAATTATAAGATTTTTTAGAATTTTATCAATAAAATTCAATAAAATCTTATGATTCATAAAATTTTACTAATTAATTCTTACAAAATGCACTAAGTAAACTCGATCAGCGCCAAAAAATACATATAATTATATTCAGACTCAGACCAGTCTGCAGACTTCGGACCAGACCCGTACCGGACTCATAGTTGAGTCTGAGTCTGGTCTGAAGTCTGAAATTAGCAAAATTTAGAGTCTAAGTCTGGTCTGATCCCGGACCGGACCCGGACCGGACCTAGGAGCACTAACGTAGTACTATATTTATCTATTGTATAAGAATTTTTACCAAACATCGCTTTAATAGTTAATTAAAGATTATTATAAAAAAATATCTTTTTATGATTATCTTTTGGAATTGCACTAACTAGATATGTTATGAATATATTACATGCCAAGAAGGAGCGTCATACTGTATCAGTATTTACCATAAATATATACCAATGGCAATTAAGGAAAATTCTAATATCTGGATAATTTAAAACCTGATTACATATAAAATTTATTGTATATCCAGTATCTATGAGCTTGCCCATGCTTTTTTGAAAGCTTATTCGCACAGGCATATATGAAAATATATGATTATGTGAATGAACTATGTTTCATAAAAGGCAAAACGGATTTAGCTTTACTTTTATTAAATGAAGACTAACATTTTAGTAAGATGGTTTTAATATTCTCATGGTTGGTAGTTTTTAAAATTCTTACAGTAATTAAAGACTTGGCTTGGTTTGTTGACAGTTTTTCAATTTCTTATAGCACTATAAATAATTTTTGAAGCTGAACATACATAAATAATACTATATCTAAAAGTATGGTGAAATATGCCAGATGAGCACAAATCAAGAAAAATAAAATTGTAGATATCATCAAAAATTAATGTGTTTTATAATTGCTCTCTGTGCTTTATTTATTGGTGATTTATCTTAATGATTCATACACTTTTCTTTGATTACCACCAACCTGACAGGTTCAAAGGATTTATTGAATGAACGCACTCATGTCATTTAACCTATTAGACAGTTGGCGATTTCCACAAGTTGACCCCTGTGGACTCACTCCAACTAGCGTAACTTACCACGCAAAGTTGATTTTTCGTTTTGCATTAAATGGAATCTGAAAACTTGGGTTGATCGGTTGGATTTTTTTGATTAATTTACTGTAAATTAATAGCAGATAGAATGATGTTCACATCTAATGTTATGCAAGGTTAATTTGTCATTTTGCACAACAAGGAATCAAAAAATTGGGTCGGCAGTCATATTTTTTCCTTCATTCCTATTAGATAATTATGGGAAACTAAAGCTCCTTCGGGTTACACAGAATGAGAATAGCGGAAGAAATAAATATCAAAAATCGAATATTGGCATAATTGTGATATATAAATAAAGAGTATATAGCAAATATGTAGTGTATAATTGATAAAGTATGTATAGTAAAAATTAAGATGGTATGTATAGTTCATAAAAGAAATTCTTTAAAAGATTGTATCTATAACCTATACCAACCCTAACATGAAAAAGGACAATATTAGCGCTCACCCTAACCCTAACTATTAAAAGGGGATTACTTATAAAAGATAAATTTTATAAGTATTACTAACCATACATACTTTCGTAATTTTTTTTTGCTTATATCTATACATACATTACTTAGATACGGGTTTATACAATACATATTTCCGTAATACCCATAAAAAAATCCTGAAAAATTGAAAAAATGGGTGACAGGGCAAAAAATCAACTTTGCGTGGCCTTATCTAACAAACCTGCATATCTGTGAAACAGGTAATAGGTGAAAAAAATGGGTGGCGCTTCACGCAACCTTTTACACTAGTATAATATAAAAAATCTTTTAGAAGAATGTTAAGTACAAAACATGGATTCTTTTTACTGCAGTAATTAGTGTACATATCGGCCCATTATTGTTAAAATCGCAGATCATTTGACCAGATTTAAAAATGATCTGCAAATTTGACTATGTAGAATTAGGCTTTTCTATTTATTAGATGATGCAAATGATTTCATGAGTTCATGCTACGATAATTATTATTATCTGACAAACTCTTATGATCAGAATGCATTTCTTTCTGTTATGTTTTTCATGTGTCAAGAAATAATCACGTTTATTTGAATAAAACTCAGCCAACAACTTCCTACCAATCATGATCATAAATTGTCGGATAACACCATTATTGGGCAAATTTAATAACGGTAAATTGGCACAACCGGCCAAATGATTGGCTGACACGTGCTGCTTCGAGCACGTGTTCATTTGCCCGGTTGAACTAATTTACCGTTATTCAAAAATTTTTGCCCAATAATGTACAGTATACTTATTGTGCAACAATTAGTGAATTTGTATATTTATTGCGCAACAATTTTAAAACTCATTTTGTTACCCAGATTAGGTTAATCGTATAGTTTGTTGTTGGAACCCAAAAAAGGATATTATTATAATAATTATTAATCAACTGCATTATAATTTTCTTTTTTAGGTTTAGCCCTAACAACTATACGATTAAACCATACGGGTCAGTTAAATTCTGTAAAATAAACGAATATGTGCTATTGAACCGATATTTTCAGTTTTCTGACGTAGAAATGAAAGAACTTAAATTACGAAAGCAACTGAGAAATTTTATGATGTAATATCTGAGATGTTCTAATTCAAATATTTTATATCTCAAGACAATCTCAAGTAACTTGACCTTAACTATTGACCCGGATCATAATCCGAGTCGAAAATTTTTAGATCCGGGTCAATGTCTTTCAACTTGGGTAACAGCTCTAATAAATATTTACTACAATTTAGAGAACAACTTTCTTTTTAACTAAAATGGGCAATGTGACGATTTTCATAAAAAAATTTCCGGGCCTTTTCAAAATTTATTTAACCCGTTACATTTTAATTTTCTAAATACAGTAAATATAAACAAATGCTGAACACAGCGCAAATATCTGATTCTTATCATACTTGTCGGTTAAAGCGGTGTCGGGGTTATGGTTACCTTTTTGATGTAGTTGTGTAAGTTTTATATATAAATATCAAGAGTGCAATTTATGCAGTATGTAGATTCTAATTAACTCTGATTTAGCCAACTTCCTTTTATAGTAAATCTATTGTAAAATGTGTATATGTTTGTTTCATATGTATTTAGATCTGCTTTAGTAAGATTTGCTACTATAAGCATTACTTTAAAAAAATTACGATTATCAATATAAAGTGCAATTTTGAGTCGTAAAATGAGTCCACATCTAATTATTGCATACGTGCAAGGATAGTATTATACGACATCCATAAACACCTATGTTGATGGTGAATACACGAATTATTTTGTATTGACACGATTGTTAAGAATTATTGTTATACATTCTTTACCTACACGATCACACATTTTCTTCCATAATGCTGAAAAAAAAATTTTCTATTTCAAGGAATATTAATGAGGTTCATAAATTGGGCTATAATTACTGTGATGGAATTGAAAAGGATACTGTGATAGGTCGTGCTGATGCTGATAGAATATATTTAATTGGTGACTATTATCGTTATGGAATCGGTGTTGAAAAAGATGAACGCAAAGCATTCATATATTATCAAAAATCTGCTGATATGGGACTTGCTAAAGGAACATTTAAGGTTGGAGATTGTTATCGCCATGGAATTGGGGTCGAAATGAACGAACATCAAGAACTCAATTATTATCAAAAATCTGCTGAGATGGGTCATATTGATGGAACGTATATGGTTGCTGATTGTTATCATCGTGGAATTGGAGTTGAAAAGGATGAGCACAAGGCATTGAATTATTATCAAAAATCTGCCGAAATGGGTCACGCCGATGGAACGTATATGATTGGATATTGTTATGATGAAGGAATTGGAGTCGCAAAAAATGAACATAAGGCATTCATTTATTATCAACAATCTGCAGATATGGGCCATGCTGACGGAACATTTAATGCTGGTTATTGTTATTATAAAGGAATTGGAGTTGAAAAGGACGAATCTAAAGCATTCATTTATTATCAAAAATCTGCAGGCATGGGCGATGCTGATGGTGCATATATAATTGGTGATTGCTATCATCGTGGAGTTGGAGTTAAAAAGGATGCACATAAGGCATTCATCTATTACCAAAAATCTGCCAATATGGGTAATGTTGATGGAACATATATGGTTGGTAATTGTTATCAAAATGGATTTGGTGTTGAAAAGAATGACTATAAGGCATTCATTTATTATAAAAAATCTGCTGACATGGGTTATGCATATGGAATAGATAGCATTGGTTATTGTTATCAAAATGGATTTGGAATTGAAAAGGACGAACATCGGGCATTCATTTATTATCGAAAATCAGCAGAGATGGGCCATTCAATTGCAATGAATCATGTTGGTAATTGTTATCGAAATGGAATTGGGGTAAGAAGAGATTTGGAAAAAGCTAATTATTGGTTACAAAAGTAAATATGCTACCGTAATTATATAATTATTTATTTGTTTATTTTTGATAATCAATGACTTACAATTTTTAATAAATTAGGGAAAAAGATAAATTTTCAGGTAATTATGTTTTAATTTATTCATTTCAGTCATAATTTAATTTATTCATTAAGCAAATTTGTGATTTTAATTTTTTTTAGTTACAAATAAAAGTATACGACAATGCTCTGATGAAATTGATGATGATTTAAAAGAAATAATTAATGAAAGTAAATATCAATTATCGTGGATTCCTTATAGCGAATTTAAAAATATTAAAGTAATAGGAAAGGGTGGGTTTGCTACTGTATACTATGCAGAATGGTCTGATCAAAATCGAAATGCTACATTTGAAGTTGCATTAAAATTATTAAAGAAAGAATATCATAGAGAATTTATAACAGAGGTAATTTATTTTAACGAGTTTAACCTGTATAATAACCTATTTTTTTAATTTATAATTATTTATTTTTCAACATCAAAGTTAAAAGCATTTTGCGATATTAGTCACGAAAATCCATCATTTTTAAAGTGCTATGGAATATCTAAATGCGATTCCTCTAAAGATTACATTCTAGTTATGAAATATGCTTCAAAGGGCTCTTTGCGCGAAAACCTTCATAATATAGCCCGGATGAAGTGGGAAGATAAATTAACACTTTTACTATGTATTGTTTCAGACCTTCAAGCTATTCATTCAAAAAATATAATACATAGAGATTTACATAGTGGTAATATTTTGCAAGACAATAATTTACATAGTGCATATATTGCAGATTTGGGGCTTTCGATATCATCTAAAATAGCATTAGAAGCAGAATCTAGAAGTGTTTGCGGAATTTTACCGTATATTGCGCCAGAGATTTTAATTGGAAATCAATATACTACAGCATCTGACGTTTATTCATTTGGAATAATTATGTGGGAAATTTTGCATGGCAAATCTATATTTTATGGTCAAAACTTTGGACATCATCTTCAATCTGAAATATGTAATAATGATTTGCGACCAGATATTATTAAAAGTTCACCAAAGTGCTATGTAAGTCTCATGAAAATGTGTTGGAATAAAGACCCAGAAAAACGTCCCTCAGCAGTAAATATTCATGAAATTTTTACGGAATGGCATAACAATATAAAGGTTTTATTAGAATCATCCGAGTCTGAAAAAATAATGCATGATATTGAAATTATGAATGTGCCAATGTATTCTATAAGTTATAAAACTTCATTCTATCGTGGTAAATATGTAATTTTTTTTTGTTAAATATATTTACTGCATTAAAAGTTAATCAACTTTATTTTATAGACAGTGAACTGAATCAATTAGGTATTGTGACGGATCATAACGAAATCAGATTAAAAGAAATATGATGGTATAAAAGAGTTGACAAAACACCGAAAAATATTTTGTGGGGGCGCTTTTTTAGGGTTAGGGGTTTAATTAGTTTTAGAGTAGAGTTTATATTAAACATGTATAAGGGGTTTTAGAGTAACCGGTTTCATTTTAATTATGATCCGCGACAAGTATTAATGATCAAGAAATTTTAATAAAAATAGCGCTTATTCCCGTAAACAATTAGAAATGATGTAAAAGAACAGATTGTCTGAAGTGTAAACTGTTGAAGAAATTCAAGAATTAATGAATTAGAAATTCATTAAAAACTCAACTCATTATCTTTGAAAGAAATAATAATGTTGTAATTACAGCTGGAAAATAGTCAACGACCGAATCAATAAGCTTCTGAGCTAGACCAAAGTCAGCTGCTTATTGACTCCGACTCTTATCAATTCGAAAAATTTTCAGCTGTCCCAGAATTATGAGAACGGCTGTGAAATAAATAAATATTTCTAATATTGTTCGGCCAGCCTGGTCAACTGGGTCGATATTTTTGTCGACCGGTCAACCCGGGCTTTGGCAATGACCCAATCACTAGTCATGTCAATAGATATTAGCTGCGCAATTTTTATTTGCACTTGTATTGCAAATGACAGCAGTTCCGATATAACATGGTAAAATAAAGTATTTCTAAAAACAGTCTAGCAAAATAGTACGAAAGAATGAATAGCTGAACCAGATAAAGAAATATTTATTTTGTTTATACTAGATGCGCAATAAAGAAGGAGTAACCAAAAGATTCTTACTATACTAAATGCCAAACAAAGGAAATTACCTTTTCTAATGAATCGGTATTTGTTTGGTTGTATATAATAAATATTGTAAGAGATAATAATAATATCATAAAAAAATTTACGCGATTTAAGCTTTAGAGAAATGTTCAAAGATATTTTGTTTCAGGTACTTAATAGAAAATAAAAATCCTCATTAATAAGTGCATGGCAGCAGTAATTTAAAAAAAGCTTAACTTCATTATTGTTATTTATTATACAGATGACACTAGAACATCTTCACAGAGGCTGTGGATGGGTTCGGTCAGGTCATGATCGGCTACGACCGGTTAAAATTTTTAATTTTCTGGCTAATTAAATAATGTATATTATTTAAATCACGTGGCCTTCGACGATGTCAACTTACAGGATCATTAATGATTTTAGTAATTCTACAATTCTACATGCATAACAAGTTAATACTGCAGTACCTCCATCAATGGATTCAATAAAAGAATTTGATTGGTTTGTTTGATCAAATGACCAATCAGATTCTTTGTCGAATTTATTGGATAAAAAGGAGTAACGTAAACCACCGAATTAAATTAGTCTGGCCTTATCTACGAATTTTATTTATATAGTTATCAAACTGCAGCTTCTCATCCTCGTCTCATCGCACATATTCTAACAAATAGACTTTTCATTTTCATTTCTCATATTCCTTAATTATGATTTATTAGTTAATGTTATCCAATTTTTAGTTAGACTATACAATCTTTTCGTTAGTCTTTTGGCGATCTTCACAAAACAAAAAAGGACATGAGACTGGCGCTCAAAAAAAAAATCTCAATTATTTAGAGTGAATAAGAATGCTAAATAGACAAAATTAGTGCCTACTCCAATTAACCTAGATAACCATCAATTCTACAGGGAGGTTCCCAAAATTCAGGGTTGGAATGCATCGGAATGCATCAGAATTATGGTCTACTGGAACGGAATCGATCAATTTTGCCCGAAGTCATAAAAATCTTACTAATAAATTATATCCATTCATTAAGTAAAAACTGCCCAGCTGATAATTTTGCTATAGAACCTGTAAACAACTTGGGCTAAACGCTGACCTAGATCCGACGCATCCAACTCGGAGTTTTTGGGACCCTCCTGTAAAATACAATGAATGCAGTGCAGTTATATTGCTATCATCTTTAAGAATTCGTGTTACAAGTAGAAGTTTTAAAAAATGAAATGTTTAACAGTTTATTAATACTATAGGTCTTCTCATTTATTCTGGCTCAACTATATTAATATAGAAAGTAAAAAATTTTTATATATTATAATTTATTTTATTAAATTTTTTTTAAACTTATCTTCTGAAATAACAGTACATTATAATATTAAGTTATAAATATTAATTTTTTATATTTATATTAAATACTTTTTATCATCAATTTTTTAGGTTATTATATAATAATAAATTTATTTACTTATTAATTTATTATTATTTTTTTTATTATGCAAATTATAATTGATTTATAAGACAAAAATATTCTTAATAATATTTTATATATAAAATAAAATTTTTATAAATTTA
>QKWP01000675.1:54357-70252 GCA_003550325.1 Gigaspora rosea
ATACAGAGAGACCTCTCTAAATGCACCCTCTATAAGTGCACTCCCTCTTTATATGCACCCTTTAGCACGGTCCCAAGCTTGGGACTTAGACCCTAAATGCACCCTCTATATTCTGCACGTGCAAGACTCATACAAGTATGTGTTTGACCCTGAAATATGTAAGTTATTCCTTTAAATGCACTTTACGTGATTTTATAATATAAAATATTTGCTAATCGTCATACAGAAATTGACGATCTATGTTGCTATATATATTTATATCGATATGTATATTTTTTATCTAGGATGGCACATCACTATGTCAATTTTTTTGGACATATGTCCGATTGAAAATGGACATATGTCCAAAAAAAATTGAAAACAATTGGACATAGTGATGTGCCATCCCTGTTCTTTATACTATATTTTATATCGATATATATTTATACTATTAAATAAAAAACAGTTATACAGATATATTATAGCATAATAAATTGATTTTTTAATATAATTCTTTAAATGCACACCCTCTATAAATGCACACTTGGGCTCAGTCCCGAGGGGGTGCATTTAGAGAGGTCTCTCTGTAGTAAAACGTTATAAAAAACAAGCCCCCATATTAATACACTTACGAATTAAGTTCGAAAAATATAAATTCGGTACCAATATAAAATAAACAAAAATCTTAAGTGACTAAATACACAATCGATAATCCAAATGGAATCCCGAGTAAAACAAGTAAAAACAAGCTACAATGTTAACACATAAATCAAGAAAGCACGATGATAAACAATGTACACATAAAAAAATCAATACTGTGAACACATACCGTAATATTATAGAATCCCTTAAACATCAATCCTTACCGCGATAAACAGTAAATTAAAGGCACGAAACATAAACTTGAAATACTTACTTAAAATAGTCCTTTTTGAAGGGGTAATCATGTACGAATAGCACGTACGTACGTACAAAAGCCATATCAAACCTGGATTAATATAAAATGCAATGTCATGTGAAAATATAACCAATCAAAGAACCGTATTTGTTCACATAATTTCACTCTTCAGATAACCATGCACTTCGTATTTCATACTCCGCTCCTGGTATAAAGATGAAAAAAAGGCGTTTGAATTATACATTAAAGCCGCAAACATGGGTTATTCTATCGCAATTAACGATGTTGGCTTTTGTTATCAATATGGAATTGGAGTCGAAAGAGATGAACATAAGGCATTCTTTTATTATCAAAAATCTGCTGATATGGGTGATGCTCCTGGAACAAATCATGTCGGTTTTTGTTATGAAAAAGGAATTGGAGTTGAAAAGAATGAACATAAGGCATTCTTTTATTATCAAAAATCTGCTGATATGGGTGATGCACATGGAACAAAAAATGTTGGCCATTGTTATGAAAAAGGAATTGGAGTTGAAAAGGATGAACATAAAGCATTCTTTTATTATCAAAAATCTGCTGATATGGGTAACGCTAACGGAATATTTAGTGTTGGTATTTGTTATCGAGATGGAATTGGAGTAGAAAAGGATGAACATAAGGCATTATTTTATTTTCAAAAATCTGCTGATATGGGTGATGCTCATGGAACAAATAGTGTTGGATGTTGTTATCGAGAAGGAATTGGAGTTGAAAAGGATGAACATACGGCATTCTTTTATTTTCAAAAATCTGCTGACATGGGTCATGTTAATGGAATAGTCAATGTTGGTTATTGTTATAAATATGGAAGAGGCGTTAAAAAGGACGAACATATGGCATTCATTTATCATCATAAATCTGCTGATATGGGGGATATTAATGGAATGACAGCTGTTGCTCAATGCTATCGAAACGGAGTCGGAGTTGAAAGAGATATACAAAATGCTAATTACTGGTATCGAAGGTATAAAACTCTATTTCTTATTATATTTATTTATTTGTAGTTACAATTATTTACTTAATAATTATTTAAATAATTAGAGTGAACAAATTAGTAACAGGTAATATATATTGTTAATTTAATCACATAAATCGATAATTAATTGAATCTTTTGATATAGTTGTATATGAGTGTGCATCTAAAAAAATAGATTTTGATTACGAATTAAGAAAGATGCTGGTTGAAAATAATTATCAATTACCATGGATTCCTTATGATGAATTTCGTGATATTGTAAAAATAGGAACAGGTGGATTTGCGACTGTGTGCCGTGCGTATTGGCATGATAAAAGTAGAAATCTTTGGCATGATATTGCTCTTAAAATACTTAATTTAAATGATCGTTTAGAATTCATAAAAGAATTAAAAGTATTTTGTGGAATTAGAGATGTGTATCCATCATTTTTGAAATGTCATGGAATAACGAAAAATGCTAATGGGGAATATACTTTCGTGTTAGAATATGCAGAAAAACAATCGTTAAGTAAAAATCTTTATGATGTTTTACGAATGACTTGGAAAAATAAAGTGAAATTGCTACAGTGTATAATTTCGGATGTTAATATGATTCACTTTCAAGGATACATTCATAGAGATTTACATAGCGGTAATATTTTGCGACAAGATATAGATAACGCATATGTTGCTGATTTAGGGGTTTCATCATCTATTAAAAGTGAGATTGAAGGGATTTATGGTGTTTTACCTTATGTTGCGCCAGAAATATTATCTCGCCAATCATCGTTTACACAAGCTTCTGATATTTATTCATTTGGAATAATCATGATAGAGATATCTATTGGACAAAGGCCTTTCGATGGCGTTCCATTTGATAAAGAACTTGCTGCAAGGATTTGTTTTGGATTGAGACTAGAATTTGCACTTGGAACTCCTAATTGCTATGCCGAATTAGCAATGCAGTGCATGGATCCTGATCCTCAGAAACGACCTACTGCCTCGGTTATTACAGACAAACTTAATAAATGGTTTGATTCCATCTGCGTTCCTTCTACAGTACAAGATATTGAAGTTAGAACAATTAAACAACAATTTATGGAAGCCGATAAGATGATTAGGGAATTACCGACCGTTGAGCAAAAACATTCGGACCACATGTACACTTCAAAGCTCATCAACACGAATGAAATCACCGAAAAGCTTTCAGAAATTGTTGTTGGTAGCGAATTATTAGATAGCATTGAAATTCCTTGATTTTTTATTTGATGTGGACCGCGGAATAATTAAAATTTGACTATAACCAAATGTGATTTCGTAGACCTATTTGTGGGCTCTACCGACCTTTAAATTTTCATAAAAATTTTATAACACAATTTGCTCTTTTTATAATAAGTGATCGGTCTATTTACAATTCACTATATCAAAAGTTTTATTGGTAATTCGCTATGTCAAGAAAATTTCATATTGATTTTCTTGAGTAAAACTTCACTATAGCGTTATAGGTGAAATTTTATTAAGTTTGTTTTATTTTTTACATTAGCCGTAGAATAAACTGCATTAATACGCACCTTGAATGTTGGTATTTTCGCACCTTCACATATTCTTATTTTTTTTTGGATTGTAAAGAACAATATAAATTTAAAATGTTGCAATGGTAATAACTAATGGAGTTGTTGTTATCTCAATTCTGCTTAAAATAATAAAAATACTTCACCGTTTTATTAAGGCATGTAATAAAAAAAAACAGGTATTTTAATAATATAAAAGGTATATCTGATATGTATACAATAAATAATTTTAGATAGTATTTATAATGACGCAAGTATTAATATGACTATGGCCAATTACTGTAGTTTATTAATATACTGTTCTTATTTATAATTTATTAATAAAAGTTATGCTATGAACTAAACTACTTATCATACTATAATTATGGCACAATGGGGCTCACACGGATTTTGACGCAATCTAAACTTGTTGTATTTCAAAACCTTATTGGGACGATTCTATTGGATCTAAATAATGATGTTGTGCTTCATGTAAGATTATGATAATTTATTATCAAGCTTTTTTTATATCCTTTTTTTTTTTTATCATGCATTCTAACAATAATTGTCGCCTGCAAAAATCTATGAAAATTTAAACATCTAGTTTAATTATTTTGGTTGGTTATTTATTATCTTGCTCCAATAGCTTGAATTAATTTTTGACTCATGTCTGCTTAAATACTTCTTGATTTTTTTGATATTTATGCAAGTCATGGAAATTTTAATATTTGCCTTACTTATAAATTAACCGTGGGGATAATATTTATATCAACCATGAACATTTCAATATCAGCTATTTTAAATCTTAGAATATTTTGGTTTGTTTATTTATTTAAATAATCGTAAAAACTTATAACATATTAGTTATTTCTCACATTTGCTAAGCCATTAAAAATAATAATTCGGCAATAATAATAATAATTGGCGAAAAGATACAAGTACAATTTCAGAAAAAAATTCTTTGATCAAAAGATTCTCATACACATTTGTTTTTTTTTTAATAAAAAAAAAAAATAAATAAAATAAAAAAATAAAAGAAGACGATTTATTTAAATTCTTTTATGGATACAATATTATAAAAATTGATATAATTTATCATCTAATTTCATACTATAATATTAAATATAAATATCAGGTACATTATAATATATAACTGATTGTATAAATGTACGTACTTTGTATTTGATGTAGGCTGAATTGAAAAATATAAAAATATATAATTATTCCAAATGTAGTCCTAAAACGATCAGACCTTAGGATTCTTACAAGATAGATAAAATTTCATTTTATAATTGAATTTATTAGGTTCAGAATATATTAATAATTTTATAAATATATTAATAATTAGAAACATATATATTAATTCACAACATAGCACAAAAAATAATGTAGTTCGAAAAACAATCCGGAAGAAAATCCGAAAGAAATAATTAGTGTATCTTGAATTTTGTTAAGTACAGTAATTATAAATAATATATAAATACTCCATAGTTCAATTTATATAATTCTAAATGTGCGGTTTGCTTTTTTAGTCCTCAAAAGTCCACTTAAAAAATTTGGTAAATATACCCATTCTGTGTGTACATACAGTCACAGGCCCCTTAGATAAATTAAAATCTAGTTTTGAATTTCAGGAAATCGGATTTGAGAAAGTTCATAACATTTAGAAAATAGCCATAACACGTTGATAATTCAACATAATTTAAGAATGCATATCTCATTTCACATAAATAAAATAATTTAAAAGACACTAATTATGCAATAAGTTTATTATAGTAAATATGACCCTAACAAATTGTTTGATCTCTAAAAAATTGTATCTTCTAAAACCTTTTATTCACAAATTTATAAGACATTTATATTTTTTTATTCATTTCTTATTTATACATTTTATCTCTTATATTATTGAACTAATAATTTTTTTATTAAATTTTGCAACTTATTCGAAAAATTATTCTTATTGTAAATTATTGTGTTATATGATAATTCTTCTATCTTACTGAATGTAGCACAGTATTATAAATACTAAACATTAAAGCTTTTATTAATTTCAAATAGTAGATCTATAGGATGCATTATTTTATAAGACTTTTACTAAAACGCATCTATGGTATTTTACACCTGTATATACATTATCCCAAAAGCTGGCTAATTAATCAGTGAAAGATGATCTAGATAAAATGCTCGACGCCCCTAAAAACCTCCAAACCCTAACCCTAAGTACTAACGCTAGCATGTGAATTTTGTGTTAAAAATTTGTGTATTCAAACCTTAGAAAAATCTAAAAAAAAAATAAATAAATAAAACATATAATAGGTGCAAACCATCACAGGTACGTTTTATAATAAATTTTTATAATATGTGCAATATATTATATTTTATATAATGTTTTTTGATAGTTTCAACAATTTTAAAAAATAATATTTCTAGAAATATTCAGATAATACCTTGAATTAAACCTATTCTTTTTGGATTTATTTATCTTAGTTTTGAAGTTTGTTAATTTATTTACACCCTTATGATATATATGTTACTAATTATAAATAAATTTATAAAATTAATAATATAAACTCCTTGTACCTAATAAATTCAATTATAAAATGAAATTTTATCTATCTCGTAAGAATCCTAAGGTCTGATAGTTTAGGGCCCATATTAGGAATAATTATATATTTTTACAATTCAGCCTACAACAAATATAAAATATAGTACCTGTATACAATCATCTATATATTATAATGTATTTAATATTTATAATATTATAGTATGGAAATCAAATGATAAATTTTATAAATTTTTATGCAATTGCATCCATAAAAGCGTTCAAGTAAATCGTCTTTTTTTATTGTTTTTTTTTTTTAAAAAAAAAAAACTGATGTGTGAGAGAAAGTTTTGATCAAAAAATTTTTTTCTAAGATTGTACCTGAATCTTTTCAGTTATTATTATTATTATTGACATATTATTATTCCGTATTATTTTTATATGGCTAAACAAATTTGAAAAGTAACTAATATGCAATAATTTTTTACGATTATCTGAATAAATAAACAAATTGAAATATTTAAAAGTTTATTAAAGATGTAAAATATCAGATATTGAAATTTTCATAGCTGATATGAAATAGCATTCATATGATTAATTTAAAAGTATGGCACTATACTGAAATTTTCATGGCTTGCATAAAAGTCGAATATCAAAATGAATTTTTTAAGCTGATACGTGTCAAAAATAAATTCATGTTATTGGAGCAATTAAAGTATGATATTTAAATTTTCATAACTTTTTATGGGCTGCCATTATTGTTAATATGATAAAAAAAAATGGATATAAAAAAAGTTTAATAATAAATTATCATAAATTTACATGAAGCACAACATCATTAATATGACGCAATAGAAACGTCCAAATGAATTTTTTGAGATACAACAAGTTAAGGTTACGGTTACGTCAAAAATCAGCATGATTGTGTATTAATTATTTCATAGCATAACTTTTATTTAAATTATAGTATATGTAATAAATTACAGTAAATGGCCATTGTCATATTAATCTTTGCGCCATTATAAAAATACTGAATAAAATTTATTTGCTACATATATATCAGATATACCTTTTATTATTAAAATACCTGATTTTTTTATTATGTGCAATAAACATAACGGTATAGTATTTTTCAATTTCTTAAGCAGAACTGAAATATTACCCTTAACAACAACTAAGTTAGTTACTGTATTACCATTGCTGCGTCTTATATTTATGTTGACTTTTTTACAACCCAAAAAAAAAAAGAATAAAAATGTGTGAAGGTGTAAAAATACCAATATTCAAGGAGCGCATTATTAGAAATAAATTTATTTTAATGAAGTTTGTTGATTAATGCAAAAATAAACAAGCTTAATAAAATTTCGCTAAGGTGCCATCACTTAATACAAGACAAGTATAATTTCAATATATTTAAGGAAACCAAATATTAAATTCTCTTGAAATAGCGAATTTACTAATAAAACTCTTGATGTAATGAATTTTAAATAGAACCAATCCCACGAATAGTCTACGAATACATTTGGATATAGTCTAAAGTTTGTTGTTTCGAGGTCCGCATCAAATAAAAAAAAATCAAGGAATTTCAATGCTATCTAATAATTCGCTACCAACAACAATTTTTGAAAGCTTTCGGTGATATCATGCGTGTTTATAAGTTTTGAAGTATACATGTGATCCGAATGTTTTTGTCCAACGGTCGGTAACTCCCTAATCATCTTTTCGGCTTCCATAAATTGTTGCCTAAATGTTCTAACCTCAATATCTTGAACGATAGAAGGAGCGCAGATAGAGTCAAACCATTTATTAAGTTTATCAGTAATAACTGAGGCAGTAGGTCGTTTCTGAGGATCAGGATCCATGCACTGCATTGCTAATTCGACATAGCAATTAGGAGTTCCAAATGCAAATTTCGGTCTTAATCCAAAACAAATCCTTGCAGCAAGTACTTTATCAAATGGAACCCCATCGAAAGGCCTCTGTCAAACAGATATCTCTATCATGATTATTCCAAATGAATAAATATCAGAGGCTTGTGTAAACGACGATTGGCGAGATAATAATTCTGGCGCAACATAAGGTAAAACACCGTAAATCCCTTCAATCTCACTTTTAATAGATGATGAAACCCCTAAATCAGCAACATATGCGTTATCTATATCTTTTTGTAAAATATTACCGCTATGTAAATCTCTATGAATGTATACTTGGATGTGAAGCATTTTAATATCCGAAATTATACACTGTTAGCATTTCACTTTATTTTTCCAAGTCATTCGTGCAACATCGTAAAGATTTTTACTTAACGATTGTTTTTCTGCATATTCTAGCACGAAAGTATATTCACCATTAACATTTTTCGTTATTCCATAACATTTCAAAAATGATGGATACACATCTCTAATTCCACAAAATACTTTTAGTTCTTTTATGAATTCTAAACGATCATTTAAATTAAGCATTTTAAGGGCAATATTCTGTGAACGATTTCTACTTTTATCAAGCCAATACGCACAACATACAGTCGCAAATCCACCTTTTCCTATTTTTACAATATCTTGAAATTCATCATAAGGAATCCATGGTAATTGATAATTATTTTCGATCAGCTCTTTCTTAATTCGTAATCAAAATCTGCTATTTTAGATGCACACTCATATACAGCTAATATTAAAAATTCAATTAATTATCGATTTGTAAAATTAAATTAACAATATAAATTACCTGTCACCACTTTGTTCACTCTAATTATTTAAATTTGTTTTTTGAGTAAATAATAGTTATTACCAACAAATAAATATATTCAAAAGTAGAATTTTATACCTTCCATACCAATAATTGGCATTTTGTATATCTCTTTCAACTCCAACTCCGTTTCGATAACATTGAGCAACATCTGCCATTCCGTTAACCTCACCCATCTCTGCTGATTTTTGAAAATAATGGAATGCTTTATGTACATTCTTTTCAACTCCAATTCCATAGAGATAACAATTTCCAACACTAGTTATTCCAAAAGCATTACCCATATCAGCAGATTTTTGATAATAAAAGAATGCCTTTTGTTCATCTTTTTCAACTCCAATTCCATCGAGATAACAATTTCCAACACTATTTGCTCCAGGAGCATAACCCATATCAGCAGATTTTTGATAATAAAAGAATGCCTTATCTTCATCCTTTTCTACGCCAATTCCAATTTCATAATAATAACCAACATTATGTATTCCGTCAACGTCACCCATATCAGCAGATTTTTGAAAATAAAAGAATGACTTATGTTCATCCTTTTCGACTCCAATTCCATTTTGATAACAAAAACCAACATCGACCATTGCGATAGGAAAACCCATGTTTGCGGCTTTAATATATAATTCAAACGCCTTTTTTTCATCCTTATTCACATTAATACCTTTTTCGTAATTATACCCCAAGTTACGAAGTTCAGTAGGACTTGTTAAATTCATATTTTTATGATTTCACATAAAAGGCTCGATAGAAATCAAATTTGAACGTTAAATACTTGTTACATTTTCTAGTCATTTCATTCATTCATATTCAGTATAGATCTGTACTTATGTGTTTGTGACACGAATTCTTAAAGAAATTTTATACTAGTTCATAACGTACATCAACATTAGATGGCATCGTCTTCGTTCCAAATAATTATGAGATTTTTATTTTGTGACGGTGATAATCACAGATAGTCAAAAGTCAGCGAAAAGACTAACGAAATGATTTGAACGTTTAACTAAAATTAAGGGCCGTGACATATATTACCTAATATCCATTTACTAAGAGACCAGACCCCCCACCCCCACCCAAGACCAATCAAAATGCTCGATTTTGTTACACAAAAAAGTATTTTTATCTCAAATTTTTTTATAATTATGGTTAAATAATTCTTGATTTTGATTGACTAGTATTCTGGATTGTGTAACCTAAGACCTCAGCTGACCCCCCACCCCTAAAATATTTAGTAATATATGTCACGGCCCTAACTAATAAATCGTAATTAAAAACAGCAGGAATATGAGAAATTAGAATGAAAAGTCTATTTATTTTGAGCAGCTGCAGGTTAATAATTAACAATACAGTATTTAATTTTGCTTGATCCGTTTCCCAAAAATAGTTAAGCTGTGTAATGTGGTGTAATTAGCCTTTGCTATAAACGGTGGTGGTTCTGCTGCTTACGGTAATCTGTGATACTCTTGTGCATTTGATCATCAAAATAATTTCCTCGCAACGTTTTTTATACTAGATCTAGATCTAGATCTAGATATAGATATAGATATAGATAAATATAATATAGTACTAAGTCTAGGGCTTGAGCGAGAAAAAAAAAATTCTTTCGAATTGTTAAAAAGTGATCGGTACATATCGAAATATATGTTTTTATGAACATTTCATCCTGTGTTATTTTCTATTTTTTTTTGTTTTTGTCAGATTTTTTAATTGTTAGATGAATTAATAATCACTGATCTGCAAGAAATAGCGAGAAGCTATAACGAAGGATTTGAATGAATTTGTTTGTTGTTGCCTTATTTTGTCGTTTGACTATCATTATACGTGATAAACTGGTTTATACAGGAATATCACGAGTCGAAAATTAATCAATTTATGGCAGGATTCTATCGGGTTGGGAGGATCGGGTGTGAAACTTGGTTCTTGCGGAATGATAAATGCGCATACATTCATGCTGTGCTTCTTGTGTTAACCCTACAATGGCAATTTGTTAATGATTGTCAACAACCCAAATAGGCAACTAATTAAAATAGTTAGTTAGGCAATTACAGATATTACCTAATATTAAAAAAATTTGAGATAAATATACTTTTTTGTATAACAAAATCGAGCATTTTGATTGGTCTTAGGTGGGGTGGGGGTCTGGTCTCTTAGCAAATGGATATTAGATAATATATGTCATGCCCTTATTGTACTTATCTATTTTCATGTGCCAACCCATGTGGGATCAGCCTATCTGTTTGCCTAATTGGGATCAATGGCTGTGCTTCTGAGCTCGACCAGATCGTTCCTGACTAATCGTCAAAGGCAAGAAAGCAAAGAATTTGATGATTTACTGCCACATTTCTTTTCTTCATCCACATCCTGTATACGTATCACCAGAATAATAAGGTTTGTAACATGATTTTTACAATAATCGGTAAACAGAATTTTACAACCCACAACAATGTGATACTGGGATTTTTTGCGATAAAAATAACAAAATTCCAATGCAAACCATCTCAACCTTAACCACTATATTTTACATTAGTAAACGAGTTCTATATCATAATTTTTAACAAAAACTCACAAAAGACTTTAACTGTATACTATGGTTCACTGGAATAGTAAATAAGTTTTGCGACAGAATTTTTATAGTAATTCATGATTATTCCAATGCAAACTAACTTGACCTTACCACTAGAATAACAAAATAGGATGCTTTATGGTAATAACTCAACCTTGACTAGATACTATGTGTACTGAAATAGCGAGTAGGTTTTGTAATAGAACTTTTTACAGTAATACCAATGCAAGCTAATTTAACTTTAATTACATATTTTAGTGTGTCAGGGTGTGTTGAATATAGCCTGGATTTGCATGAAGAGAGAGCATCTTCCTGCTTTGCAAACATAAAGTAGAAATCTTGATAATCATGATATATTTAATTGCCATCAAAATAGTAAGTCTTTGTAAAGCAGAGTCTTTTTTGATTTTTAATATTGGTCCTACCTAATTTTAGTGCATTAAAAATGCATTAAGTGTAGCCCAGATTTGTATGAGGAGAGCACCATCCTGCTTTGCAAACACAAAGCAAAATTTTAATCATGTTCTATAATTGGAATTTTTAGTTCGTATTCTAAATGCAGGGAGATACTCTTCTCATGCAAATACAGTCTACAATCGATGCACCCTCAAAGTACTAAATAAAGTAGACCAGTTGTTAAATATTGAAAAAGATTTTGCTATTCTGTAATGCTTAATAGAAATCTAATACAAACTTAGAGAATTTTTTTAGTAATTAACAATAGAAATTATGATTCCAATACAAACTTAACTCAACCTTAACAACACATTATGTATCACTGAAAGAGCAAGTTTTGCTATAGTAACTCATAGCAGAAATCATGCAACTTTAATTCACTAACTCAACTTTAACCACATACTGTATATTACTATGAATGAGTATATTTTTTTACTAGAATTTTTACAATAATTCACAATAGATATCATGATAATTTTAATACAAACTAACTTAAATACATATTGTGGTCATCAGAATAGAAGGTATGCTCCATAAAGTAACTTATGATAAAATTACAATAATTCCAATACAAAACCAATATGATCTTAATTACATATAATATAACAGTTTTTTTTACAATAGGAGCGCTAACATTTATTACCTAATATCTATTTACTATAGAGCTTACTCCCCACCCCCAGTAAGGTCTATAAATAGAATTTTAGCCAATCAAATTTAACTAAGGTAAGATTTTTCTTGACCCCCACCCCCTAAAATATTACTTAATAAATGTCAGCACTCTAGAAATCTTTTTTAATTGGTCAAAATATTTAAAGTAAGCAATTAACCTAATTTTTATTCATTCTGACTTAGTATGTATATGAACCTAATGATCATTTATTAACTGAAGCTAATAATTTTTTTTATAAGGGACATATCCACCTTAGTTTAGTTGTTGAGTTTACAACAATTTAGTAATCAAATATTTAAGTTATTACTAATTCATTTAGGGGTTTGCTTTTCATATTTATACAAATCACATTATATTATAAGACATAATAACCAAAATTAAGCATTCTTATAAAAAAGGAATGCTTAATTTCAGAATGGGTATTGTATTTAATTATTAATTTTTAATTTTTTTATCTGCATTATGTTCATATCAACAATCATTTGAGTGTAACAAAATAGAAATCTGGAAGTGAAATTTAAGTTTCTAAATAACAAATTTAGCCCTATGAGAATTGTAATTCGCTATATATGTATTACCAGTTTTCAATATCATGCATTTTTTAGTATTTTTACAGTAACAATGTTTGGTTATTGTTATAGAGAATAATAGAAATAATAAAATGACCAGGAATTGATTGTATTATAATTATGGCTAATTTATTAAAGTGAGAACTTGGATTTTTAATTTTGGTTACTCTACTGTATAGATAGGTGAAGTAATTTATGTAAAACTAAATCACTATGCAAAAATTACTAATAATATAATTACTACTAATTACATGTGTGTGAAGTGATTTTTTCATAACAAGTAATTTCCTTGCCCATTTCTGATTCTTTAGCATCATGATAATTCCAATGCAAGTAAACCACACGCAGTATTTACAAAAATAATAAGCCCTGTAACAGAATTTTTTATGGCGACTCATAGTAGAAGTCACAATTATCTAATGCAAACTAATCTACATATTTGTGATCAATAGATAGCAAGTTTCACAACAGAATTTTTTACACTAAATCATGATAAGAATTAAGAAATTTCAATACAAGCTAACTCCAAACTTACTATCTGCTATTGTATATTGCGCGTTAGTAAATAAGGGATAGAAATTATGATAATTTCAATACAAACTAAATCAACCTAACTATGTGTTACTAGAATAATAAATAAAGTTTGTAACAAATTTTTTACATAACGCACAATAGAAATCATGCAATTTTAATGCAAACTATATTAACCTTAACCACATACTGTGTAGATAGCAAGTAAGTTTTATAACAAGATTTTTTATGATAATTTAATTCAACTGTGTGCTTCGTTCACCAGAATGGTAAGTAAGTTCTGTGACAGAATTTTCATTATGAAAATCACATAATTCTGATATAACTAAATTAACACATACTATAGTCACTGGAATACGAGTTCTGTACCAGAATTTTTTACAGTAACTCATAGTTAGAAATTATAATAAGGTCATTTAAATTATAATTTTATTTAATTCACTTATAAAGCTTTAATACAGTGGGAAGGGGGTCAATTTAAACAAACATTATGTTATATTTCAAAAATAACCACACTATTATTGGTTGGCTTATAGCATGCTTATTGGAATCTTAGACATAATGAATGTTCTGATTAATCTGTTTAATTTCAAAGGGGAGCTCTTGAAAATGGAGGGGAGAATGTTAAATGAAATTGTAATTTCAAACAGTCTAAGTATAATTTAACTACATACAGTATGTACTGCAATAGTTAGTAAAACTATTATAGTTAAAAAAAATTATTAACTAAGATGTGTGGCGCAAAGCGCCACTTATAACACTGGTATAAAAAATAATTTGAGCAAAGGTTAATAAGTAATTTGAACAAAGATTTAGTAAATAATTTAAGCTATTACATTACTTTAGCTTATTTAATTCACAAGACTTATAGTATTAGTATGACACTTTGCCTTTTTCACTTATTTAAATTAATGCTTGTATAACTTACTTATAACTTAAAATTTAAATTGCATTTACCACTGTAAAAACCACACTACCTTCAAAAGAACGTCTATAAACACTGTGCAAGAATAATAAAAAATAATTGTTAACCCCAAAACTTCACTTAAAAGAGATTACTTTTACTATTCTCATAGTTCTAGTCACATATTAACTATACGTAAACTCCACATGCTGAAATAATCGACCAAAAAAAAAGAAGAATTAAGACATTACATGTAAGATCTAAATCTAGATAACCTTGTACATACCGCTAAACTTCCTAATAATGCAAAAACCTAAGCTAATACTCTTATCTACATAATCTGAGTATTATATTTAAAATATTAATACCCAAATTATTTTCCATGAGCTAAAGATCGAATTATCTTGATAAAGGTCGAGATAGAGATAGAATTCAATTTAATTTTTTTTAAAAGCTTAAAAGATAGTGAATAGTTCATTTAATTTTATTCTCCTATTAAACCCTTGATGAATTCGAATTTATTAATAATCAACATCACATTTATCCCACATTACACATTCTTTAATTTTATGATAAATTCTTTCGTATATATTTGTTAACACGTAATCTTCTTTAACAAAATTTTTTTCGTTTTCTAATATTATTAAAATGATAATACTTTAAGCCTATATTATTTGATAAGTTTGTTATCAAGGATAATCACAAATAGACCGATAATAGTTAACCTTCAGGCAAATCCTATCTATGATGGTCACTTTCACATTAACGCCCACTTACATTATGAAGCCCGCGAAACCATCAGCCAATGCCATAGATTAAATAAGCAACATCTTATGTTGATACCCAGATAACATCTTGTTTATTTCTGAGACTATATCCTTTCACTTCGATTATATATAAATCATATCTATGATCGATCGCAAATCAATAAAGACTTATCCCGGTATATCAGACCAAATCATTCAAATTTAAAAAAGTTGAACTTATTAGTAATGTTTAACAAGCCCGATATTAAATTATACCTGGCGGCGAAGCCTCCACATGATCATGTGCTAGTTATATAAATAAAATTAGTAGACAACTACTATAATAACTACTATATATTCTTATCAAAATACTTTTAATTCTCATAAAACTATACAGATATTGGCTTAATAATATTATTATTACTATGGTGCAAACAACCTAGTCCCGACAAATAAAATTGATGATATTCAAATTAGTGATTGGCGTTGTAATTCAAATCATGAATGTAGTAATGTAATAATTATTTACTACAAAAAGTAGTAATTGTAATAATATTTACTACATGTAGTAAATATTATTACATGTAGTAATTATTCTTATATATAATTTTTATTACCACAAGTAGTAAATATTACTACATGTAGTATTTATTACTACATGTAGTAAATATTACTACATGTAGAATTTATTACCACAAGTAGTAAATATTACTACATGTAGTATTTATTACTACATGTAGTA
>QKWP01000675.1:71349-84037 GCA_003550325.1 Gigaspora rosea
TGCGTGACTATCAATTAAAGTAATTTGGTAAATGAGCATGTGCCAATTTGGCCGTATATATAATGAAAATATCAAATTTGGCCGTATATTATGAAAATATCAAATTTGGCCGCATATAATGAAAATATCAAATTTGGCCGCATATAATGAAAATATCAAATTTGGCCGCATTATGTAAATTTCAGATTTGGCCGCTAGAAAATTCCATTTGTTGGGACTAGGTTGTTCGAACTATACATTCATAGCAATCCATTTATGTAAACACACGTCTGAATATTTAGAAATCTGAAGTTATTATTTACATGAATTCACATGAAGAATCCAAGTGTGTGCATGAATCATCAAACCTTTATCATTTAATTTAGTTCTTTCATAATGCAATCTATTTATGAAACGCGTTATTGTTATTTTGTTATGCTTAATTTTAAAAATCTGCTTACTTAACACATGCACCTAATGCATGCACTTAACGCATGCTTAAATATTTATACACATTAGTTAACATTATTTTCGTAAAGAATAAAACAAACCTGATAGTTAAGAATTCTTGGCTGAAAAATCAGTTCGGCGTAAATATTGTTGCTAAAGGTAGAATAAAGGTATTAGTAAAATATTCGAATATTATTTACGAGATACAAATTTAAGTGATATTTCAAGTGGCAGAATTATATCATATTAAGGTTCATGTATAGCAAGAGTAAAGTAAGTATTTCCACAGATTTGCTTAGATTGTCTTTGATATTGATGTTATTTTTGCAGGTAAGGTTTCAAGATTGTTTGAACGTAATACAAATCATTTATGTTTGCGATCCTATGATTTTAAATTTAATATAATTTTATAGGATTAAATGTATATTGTACTTTTTTTTTTTGTTCTTTCGTTTTTTTTTTTTAAATATAAGACTTATAATACTCAATGTAAAACACGATATGTTAATTTTTATTATCTACTAAATAAAATCGACTAAATAGAATTGGAACAACTTTGATCGCTTGTGATATTTAAAATCCACCTAGTAGATTCTAAATTAAGAATGCTAAAATGTCACTGTCATTATATTCAGATGTGTATAATTTTTATTTGGTATTCGATCATTTCTCATATGTCTACTATTAGTTATGTTTATTATAAATTTAAAATTTATGCTTTCTTTATTATCATCAATTATTAGTGATGTCAATTTGCATCTTTAATCATCGATTTTTTAGTCAATTAAAATCATTGTAAAAACTGACACACATGATATCTTCGAAGTAATGATTGTTGATATCTAATTCGATCAATATTAAAATCATATAATTTTAATTTGATGATTTAATATACTAATATAATCAAAATAAAATCATTACAGATTATTTGAATAATAAAATTGATCTAAGAAGTCGTAAAATTAAAAAAGATGTTAAAATTTTGATATTATTTATTGATTTCCAAATTTAAGATCAAGCGTAATGTGATATACAAAACTGCAAAATTATACGATTAATGCACTAAAGGGTATGTATTATACACAGGTATATTCGACCTTGAAATGAATAGATTCTTTATTATTAAAGCTATTCAATTTTGACTGCTCCACCCTACCTAATTTGTTTATGCAGTGTGATCTTCCTTAGGGAAGTGTCAAATATCAGTAGGGTAGGGGGGAGGTAGACAAAATCTCAGGTCTAAATATACACATATAACCAATCAGAATAACTAAATTGCTCAGGAGGGGGGGAGGGGGGTGGGCTCTATAGTAAACTGATCTCAGCTAATATTTGACACGTCCCTTACTATTTATGTTTATGTGGTGAATGTGGCGTATTCTTTTTTTACTATTTATCATATTTTGTGTCGCTTTCGTGCATATGATCGGCAGTCAAAATTTCCTCTTAATCTATAAAAGGAAATTTTTACACCCGCTACTATTATATTATATGGAATTAAGGGCCCATTTTTACATATATTTTATTTTGAGATATTTGAGTTAATTATTTGTTTTTGTTTTTCGGACTGATCCGGGATCAATCAAATTTCACGATATTGATTGGTTAAAGACGGCAGGTGACTATCGGGTAAACTCGTGACGTGTTGGCTCTACGCAGCCTCATGTAATTTTTCTTTTTACATTATCTTGATTTTTTATTATGTAATTCGACTTTCATTTATAATTAAAAAAAGTCAATCATGTCAAAATTTATATGAATTTAACGAAAACTCATTTTTTAAAAAAAAAAGTAAAAATGGGCCCTTTTAATTGAAGACACCCCATATATCATATGATATAGTGATTTTCATGTGATCTGCGTCCAATTAATAAAATTGACAAAATTTTGGTGATAGTGATTATAAGTAATTTGTTACTATAATGTAGCTTTTTACTATGATATATTTAAGTCCGTTGCACAATATTGGGTGTTTATATAGAAGTATGACTATATAAGGTGTGATTATAGAGAGGTCAAACTGTATTCATTTCGTGCTAATGGAGTTTCAGAATTAATGAAAATTGTATCACCGGCTATGCCTATTTAATTTTATAATTAGGAATTTTAATCACTTATTTTTGAAATAAGTTAATTCTGAAACTTCCTAATAGTCGTGGCTTTGTCTCTTAAAAAACAATAAGAAATCTTTCGTTTCCAAGAAAATTTAAAATTCATGTAACGAGAATATCATGTTACTGCGCTCTGGGATTTTAGACCTCTAGTCGTATTTTAAAACCGCTTTTATCATATTAATTATATCATATAATTATTCTCCTAACTTCGAAAGGTTATCTTCCTAGCAAAGATACCATTATATTTAGGTCATTACATATATAACTTTATTAATTTTTAATTTGAAACATTGTATTTAAGCTGAATTTTTAATAATATTAATAGAATTATTTCGCATCAATGAAATCATTAAAATCATTTAAACATCGTTCTTACAATAACATATTGGTTATAAATTGTTACGAAATATTCCACGTAAGCAAGCTTAAAGTTTAGTTGATTTTAAATATTTATTACGTTATGATTAATAATTCAGCTGTATTAAGAGAGTTAATTACGACCGATTATAGTGAAGTTGCTTTTTTGCGATAATAAAACCGGTTATATTAAATTCTATACATACCGAGAATGAAGTGCAACGATGGATCTAGTTTGATGACAAATCAAGCATCCGATTGGATAATTATTTATGCGCTACGTATATGAAACAACTTACATCATGTTTTACTCGCTTTATTTATTATTAATTTGCGCATTATTGTTATCAAGTAAAATTTTTCTAATTGACATCAACGATTTTGTTTGACCTAATTTATTTGAATTAGTGTAAATATGAAGCTGAGATATTACCACCATATTATAAAAGAGCTTATGTATTGTTTATTCAATTTGGCCAAGCATGTATGCATAAACGTCAATCTCGTACAATATAACGATAAAGCTATTCGCATCTTCCGTTTTGGTTTTGCATGACCGCATCGCACAGCTACCTTATTTGGTAATGTTCCCGACTGCACTAAATTTTCAGTACAGCAATATTAAATTAGATCTAGATCGTGTAGCATTAGAAGGAGATAGTATCAATTTAAATTGCTTAAGCTGTCAAATAACTTCTCTCTTAAAATACGTATAAATAGCATTCAAATTTGACTGTAATAGTGTTTTTTAAATATTCTTTTAAAGACATTATAAGGATTAAGATCACACTTAATGTTTAAGTTTTATATATTATTTAAATATTTTTGATTTTTCCTTAATAGTTCATATTCTTTAACCTATCCGTTTAATACTTAATAACCCTATTGTCAATCATCTCTTTTTATTTGTAGGTAAATTTCCTTGCCATATCATCATTTGAGTTCATAACATAGACATAAATACATATACATTTTGCTCAAATTAGTTTTCTAACTATCCCTTCCTTTTTAATCAAGTCGTAACTCGCTCTTCTGAACTAAATATAACAGAACAAAATGTCAAATTACAATAGTTTATTTGTAAATCAACCAGAAAAAATCGTAGATATTACTCATATGGACAAAAATAATACCCAATTGTATCTAGAAGATAACAATTTTCAATCACAGGATTCTATTAATGAAATTATTAAAGAAATGTGCAATCTTTATAATGAAAAAAAATTCAAACACCAAAATCCTAGGCTAACTCTTGACATATTAGAACAATTTTTAATAAAAATCCAATTGATATTATTAATTTTTGCTTAAATAATCCGATCAATCCTATGATACAAATTATTCTTGCAGATTGTTATCGTTATGGGAAATGGTTTGAAAAGATGAATATAAGGCATTCATTTATTATCAAAAATCCGCAGAAATGGGAAGTGCTCTTGGATTTTATGAAATTGGATTTTGTTATTTTTATGGAATTGGAGATGAAAAAGATGAACATAAATCATTTATTTATCTTAAAAAATCGGCAGAGATGGGTGATGTTAATGGAATAGCTGGTGTTGGATGTTGCTATATTATGGATTTGGAGTTGAAAAGGATGTACACAAGGCCTTCAATTATTATCAGAAAGCCGCAGAGATGGGGAACGCTAAGGGAACATATGGTGTTGGAAATTCTTATCAATATGGAATTGGAGTTGAAAAGGATGAAAATAAAGCATTCATTTATTATCAAAAATTAGCAGAGATGGAAGTTCCTAATGGAATATCAAGTGTTGCAGAATGTTATCGATGTGGAATTGGTGTAAAAAGAGATTTAGATAAAGCCAAATACTGGTATCAAAGGTAAAGTTTAAATGAGTTTAAATTTAAGTGGGAGTATTGTAAATTGTAAGACCGGATGTAATTGAAATTAAAAAAAAACATACATTTAACTCTCTTTAAGTGCAATTTATTAGGACAGAACCTTTAGCAACGTGCAATTAAGAAAAATTGCATTTATAGAGACAAACCATATGTCAAACATATATTTGGGCTCGAAGTTAAAGATGCACTAAGAGAGAAGTTGCACTTAGAGGTGTTGCACTTAGAGAGAGTTGACTGTATTAGTTTAAGGTCAGAGCTAGAATTAGAATAGATCATGGACAAGAAGATGACATAAAAATTTTTAATAAAGTAATTTCATAAATGAAAATTCAAATTAAGAAAAATCATTGCACTTTGTCTTAAATAATTACCATACAAGGTTAGCAATGAAGCTGCGAATGGAGTCAATAGATACTAATTTTTTAACTCATTCTCGTGTAACTATTAGTCTCATTGCTAACCCTGTCTCTAGGATAACAAATTACAATACTGCGATAACGTTCATTATATATTGATATTTTGTACTTATATTAAATTTCCGATTGCAGGAGCCGAGAAATTTATTTTGCTTTAGGTATTATCTATCATATTTAAGTTATTATAAACCATATCTGATATTGTTATAAATTATTTATATCTAACATTGATGAAATTTGCAAATAAATATTAGTTAAATACGAATGGATAAATAACTTAGAAATTGAAAACGATTTTAAAAAAATATTTATCGAAAGCAAATATCCGTTATCTTGGATTCCTTTTGATGAATTTAAAAATATTGAAATGATAGGTAGAGGTGGTTTTGCAACAGTATACTGTGCTGGGTTGTTTGATAAAGTTCAATTTATGAATGGACTTGTTGCGCTTAAATTATTTCATGAATCAAATAATTATCATAAAGATTTTATAAGAGAGGTAGGTAATCTTTATTAATCACTTTAATCAATTATATTATTCATGATTTATAGTTAAAATTAACAATTCAAATACTGAAATATATATTTCCTTTAATAATAAGCTAAAAGCATATTGTGATATCGGTCTTAAAGATCCAACTTTTTTAAGATGTTTCGGTGTATCAAAAGATAAAGTTTCTAAGGATTATATTCTTGTCATGGAATATGCTTTAGAAGGTTGCTTGCGAAAAAATCTACGTGCCATATCACAAATGGATTGGAAAGATAAATTAAACCTGCTACAATGTATTGCATATGACCTTCTGATAATTCACTCTCAAGATCTTATTCATCGTGATTTACATAGTGGAAATATACTATTAAATAGTTTAAAAAGTGCATATATCGCAGATTTAGGGCTTTCGATAACATCTAATATTGCATCAAAATCAAATTCATATGGAATTTATGGAATTTTACCATATATTGCTCCTGAAGTCTTGAACAAACATCCATGTACTAAAGAATCTGATATTTATTCATTTGGAATAATCATGTGGGAAATTTTATACGGCAAACCCGTATCTTTTAATCAAAGTTCAAAATTACAGTCTGAATTACAATTTCAAATTCAAGTATGCAATGGTTTACGGCCACATATTTATGAAAATACAGCAACATTTTATGCGGATCTAATGAAAAAATGTTGGAACATGAATCCAAAAAAACGACCAACAGCAAAAGAAATTTATGATACTTTTACAGAATGGCAGAATAATGAAATTATTTTATCAGAATTATCTGAATCTGATAAAAATCTACAAAATATAAAAAACGAAGATATGCAAATAAATATTGAATCTGATTATAGAAGTAAATTTATTTCATTTAATACTAGTTGTAAATATCAAGGTAATTATAAATTTTGTTTATTTAATAATAAATTATATTGTTCTATAATATGTATTGCTTGATAATTCTTTTTTTAGGTAGTAAATTATGTGAATTAGAAATACCGAATATTTGAAGTAATAAAGCAACTCTCGCGATTCTGAAACAAAAAAATATGGCTGATCTCATTAATAATTAACGTTATTAAGTAAGTTTAGACCAGATTAATAGAATGCTTTAGATATTCGCACATATTGCTGTATTGTATTATTTATATGATATTTTCACAGATAAAAGGCAAATATCAATTTTTATATTTTGTTGTAAAACACCATTAATAGACACTTACACGCGGAATTTATTATAAAATACGCCTAATATTATAGTTTAAATAGGGAGTTAATATACGGTATAATAAAAAATGGCAAGTTTTATTTCAACTGTTTTAAAATACGACTAGAGGTCTAAAATTCCAGAATAACTACAATTGAGAGCGCAGTAACAAGATATTCTGACCTCAAGAAATTTTTTCAAACATTATTTTCCATGCTTTGATCAATCATTTTTCGTCACGTGAATTTTAAATTTTCTTGAAACGAAAGATTTTCTATTGTTTTTTTAAGAGACAAAACAACTACTATTAGTTGGTTTCAGAATGATTTATTTCGAAAATAAGAGGGAGTTTTAAAATTCCTAATTATAAAATTTAATATACTCTTGCCGGAGATGCAATTATTATTTTTTTTCTAGATAAAAATTCACTAGTAAGTAATTATAAAATAAGTATATACATTAAAAAGCGGAATTTGACATCACCTTTTTAGAAATAAAACGTCACTTATTTTATCTAAATTTAGAGTCAAATCATTAATTCTGAAACCCGTTAGCACGAATGAATAGTTAAACATATTCTAAAGATTGCATGATTACTAAATAATAACTCTAACAGATTTGAAATGAAGAATTTAATTGCACAAACAATATCGAATATTGAATATACAAAATCTATAAATTCAATTATATATAATTTATATTCAGAGTTCTTTATAAAGAAGTCGTTAGATAAACTTCAGCAGTAATAAACAAATTGGCATTTGTGAACCAATTTGATACAAATAATAATTCGACTGATGACGTAAAAGATTGTAGTTCTAAAATATACTTACTAGTTAAATAACAAAAGAACCAGTCTGTCCAACTACAGTTTATAGTGAACTCTTGATTTAATGAAAAGTTTTGAATGACGTAATTATTAAACTTCATTCGGATTGTAGATTTTTTGGATTAAATTCAAATTTCCCAGCTTCTTAATTGTCTAATTTAAATGAACTTTTTTTTATTTCGTAAAGCTCACTAATATCTATGGAATAAAAAAAAAGTTTATTGGAAAAGATTATTTGATATCTGGAAGATTTTAATTTTGTTAATCAAATCTATATTGCTTCAAAGGATCATTCCTTAGCAAAGATTATATATAATAGAAAGAATTTTAGCGTAAAATGTTATCTTGATAACTATATAAAACATTCTATCATTCAAGTCGATACAGGTTAATGTTTACTACTATTAAATCGTTAATTATATGCTTGTACCACTCAAATATTGTATTTAGTTCTTGATTTATTATTCGTATGGTTTCAAAGATATCTAGTTATATGAATTATAATAGGAAATAGTAAAAGGTTAATATAAATAATAATATTAGATAAATAACAAATTGCTTAGCAAGTTTCCGTTCGTTTTATAACCTGAATAGTAATTTGTTAATAAATTGTAATAGTAGCAGAATTTTATCGATAGAGCCAGCAAATGTGAAGAGTAACTAATGTGCAATAATTTTTTACGATTATCTGAATAAATAAACAAATTGAAAATATCCAAAATTTTATTAAAGAAGATATTGAAATTTTCATAGCTGACATGAAATAGCATTCCTATGAATAATTTAAAAGTAAGGCATAATATTAAAATTTCCATAAAAGTCGAAGATCAAAATGAATTTAAGCTAACACGAGTCAAAAATAAATTCATGCTATTGGAGCAATTAATGTATGATATTTAAATTTTCACAGCCTTTTATGGGCTGCCATTATTTTTAAAATGTGTATGTGATAAAAAAAATGGATATAAAATAGTTTAATAATAAATTATCATAAACTTATATGAAGCGCAACATCATTAATACGCAACAGAAACGTCCCAATGAATTTTTTCGAGATACAATAAGCTAAGGTTAGATTACGCCAAAAATCAGCATAAGATCCATTGTGTAGTAATTATTTCATAGCATAACTTTTATTAAATTATAAATAAGTACAGTATATGTAATAAATTACAGTAAATGGCCATTGTCATATTAATTGCTTCTAATCTCCAAGGATTAAGGAAACAAGCGGAGGAGTTAGCTAAAAAGGGTTATAATAGTGGGGTTTTGGCTTGGAGTAGGGATAAGAGCTAGTTTTTATACTTAAATTTATTACCGGGAAAGATTGATCCGCATAGTGAAGCTTTAGAGGAGCAACTCAATCCTAGTTTAGTTAATTGAGATGATTTTATGCTTGATGAGCTGGGAAAATATAAGGTGGTTTATGCGCCATTATAAAAATACTGTATAAAATTTATTTGCTACGTATATATCAAATATACTTTTTATTATTATTAAAATACCTGATTTTTTTATTATATGCATTAAATATAACGGTATAGTATTTTTCAGTTTTCTAAGCAGACTGAAATATTACCTTTAACAACTACTATATTAGATATTACTATGCTGCATTTTATATTTATGTTGATTTTTTCACAATCCAAAAAAAAATAAGAATGTGTATAGGTGTAAAAATACCAACGTTCAAGGAGCGCATTATTAAAAATAAATTTTTTTTTAATGTAGTTTGTTCTATGACTGACTAATGTAAAAATAAAACAAGCTTAATAAAATTTCACCTATAGTAACATCATTTAATACAAGTCACGTATAATTTCGATATACTTAAGGAAAGCAAATATGAAACTCTCTTGGCATAACGAATTTACTAATAAAACTCTTGATGTAGTGAATTTTAAATAGAACCAATCCCACAAAATAGGTCTACGAATAACTTTGGATATAGTATAAAGTTTGTTATTTCGAGTTCTGCATCAAATAAAAGTAATCAAGGAATTTCAATGCTATCTAATAATTCGCTACCAACAACAATTTTTGAAAGCTTTTCGGTGATTTCATGCGTGTTGATAAGTTTTGAAGTGTACATGTGGTCCGAATGTTTTTGCCCAACGGTCGGTAACTCCCTAATCATCTTATAGGCTTCCATAAATTGTTGCCTAATTGTTCTATCCTCAATGTCTTGTACGATAGAAGGAGCGCAGATGGAGTTAAACCATTTATTAAGTTTGTCAGTAATAACCGAGGCAGTAGGTCGTTTCTGAGGATCAGGATCCATGCACTGCATTGCTAATTCGACATAGCAATTAGGAGTTCCAAATGCAAATTTCGGTCTTAATCCAAAACAAATCCTTGCAGCAAGTACTTTATCAAATGGAACACCATCGAAAGGCCTCTGTCCAATAGATATTTCTGTCATGATTATTCCAAATGAATAAATATCAGAGGCTTGTGTAAACGACGATTGGCGAGATAATACTTCTGGCGCAACATATGGTAAAACACCATAAATCCCTTCAATCTCACTTTTAATAGATGATGAAATCCCTAAATCCACAACATATGCGTTATCTATATCTTTTTGTAAAATATTACCGCTATGTAAATCTCTATGAATGTATCCTTGGATGTGAAGCATTTTAATATCCGAAATTATACACTGTAGCAATTTCACTTTATTTTTCCAAGTCATTCGTGCAACATCGTAAAGATTTTTACTTAACGATTGTTTTTCTGCATATTCCAACACGAAAGTATATTCACCATTAACATTTTTAGTTATTCCATGACATTTCAAAAATGATGGATACACATCTCTAATTCCACAAAATACTTTTAATTCTTTTATGAATTCTAAACGATCATTTAAATTAAGCATTTTAAGAGCAACATTATCAAACATATTTCTACTTTTATCAAGCCAATACGCACGACATACTGTCGCAAATCCACCTTTTCCTACTTTTACAATATCTTGAAATTCATTATAAGGAATCCATGGTAATTGATAATTATTTTCGACCAGCATCTTTCTTAATTCGCAATCAAAATCTACTTTTTTAGATGCACACTCATATACAGCTAATATTAAAAATTCAATTAATTATCGATTTGTAAAATTAAATTAACAATATAAATTACCTGTCACCACTTTGTTGACTCTAATTATTTAAATTAGGTTTTGAGTAAATAATTGTTATTACCAACAAATAAATATATTAAAAAGTAGAATTTTATACCTTCCATACCAATAATTAGCATTTTGTATATCTCTTTCAACTCCAACTCCGTTTCGATAACATTGAGCAACTTCTGCCATTCCGTTAACATCACCCATCTCTGCAGATTTTTGAAAATAAAGGAATGCATTATGTACATTCTTTTCAACTCCAATTCCATAGAGATAACAATTTCCAACACTAGTTATTCCAAAAGCATTACCCATATCAGCAGATTTTTGATAATAAAAGAATGCCTTTTGTTCATCTTTTTCAACTGCAATTCCATCTCGATAACAATTTCCAACACTATTTGCTCCAGGAGCATCACCCATATCAGCCGATTTTTGAAAATAAAAGAATGCATTATGTTCATCCTTTTCAATGCCAATTCCAATTTTATAACAATAACCAACATTATATAATCCGTCAACGTCACCCATATCAGCAGATTTTTGATAATAAAAGAATGCCTTGCGTTCATCCTTTTCAACTCCAATTCCTTGACGATAACAATAACCAACATCGACCATTGCGGTAGAATAACCCATGTTTGCGGCTTTAATATATAATTCAAATGCCTTTTTTTCATCCTTACTCACACTAATACCTTTTTGGTAATTGTATCCCAAGTTACGAAGTTCAGTAGGACTTGTTAAATTCATATTTTTATGGTTTCACATAAAAGGCTCGATAAAATCAAATTTGAACGTTAAATACTTGTTACATTTTATAGTCATTGAATTCATTCATATTCAGTATAGATCTGTACTGTACTTATGTGTTTGTGTGACACGAATTCTTAAAGGAATTCTATGTTAGTTCATAACTGCAAGTATATGTACTGTACGTACAACATTAGATAAAATTGGTAATTGGTGTAGGGATAAAAGACACGAAATTTGTCTATTAATCCTCATAGCATCGTCTTCGCTCCAAATAATTATGAGATTTTTATTTTGTGACGTTGATAATCACAGATAGTCAAAAGTCAGCGAAAAGACTAACGAA
Organism: Gigaspora rosea; assembly: GCA_003550325.1. Classification (NCBI taxonomy): domain Eukaryota; kingdom Fungi; phylum Glomeromycota; class Glomeromycetes; order Diversisporales; family Gigasporaceae; genus Gigaspora; species Gigaspora rosea. The sequence continues at coordinate 83,296 of QKWP01000675.1, forward strand.
TAATTGGAACGTCTAACTAAAATTGAATGACATTAACTAATAAATCATATTAAAAACAGCAGGAATATGAGAAATTAGAATGAAAGTCTATTTGTCAAAATGTATGCGATGAAGCGAAGATGAGCAGCTGCAGGTTGATAATTTTATATAAATAAAATTAGTAGATAACTACTATAATAACTACTATTTATTCTTATTAAAAATATAATAAATACTTTTAATTCTCATAAAATTATACAGATATTGGCTTTCATAATAATATTATTACTAAATTCATAGCAAACCCATTTATGTAAACACACGTCTGAATATTTAGAAATCTGAAGTTATTATTTACATGAATTCACATGATGGTTTTGAAGAATCCAAGTGTGTGCATGAATTATCAAACCTTTATCATATAATTTAGTTCTTCCATAACGCAATCCATTTATGAGACGCTAAAGGTATGATAAAGGTATTAGTAAATCATTCGAATATTATTTACAAGGTACAAATTTAAGTGATATTTCAAATATATCATACTAAGGTTCATGTATAGCAAGAGTAAAGTAAGTATTTCCACAGATTTGCTTAGATTGTCTTTGATATTGATGATATTTTTGCAGATATGGTTTCAAGATTGTTTGAACGTAATACAAAACATTTATGTTTGCGATCCTATAATTTCAAATTTAATATAATTTTATAGGATTAAATGTATATATTGTACTTTTTTTTCTTGTTCTTTCGTTTTTTTTTT
>QKWP01000675.1:85106-122999 GCA_003550325.1 Gigaspora rosea
TTTTTTTTTTTTTTTTGGCTGCGTGCCTCCTTACATACTATTTACATTACTTATTTTCTCTTTCTATTTTTCTTTCCATTTCTTTCTTTTTTTTTTTTTTTTCTAAAAGCCCATGCGGCCGGAAGTTCCCATCTTTGCCGTCAAGACTGTCCTCAGGTACAATCACCGCTTTTGAGTCCCAACCTCCAATCGCTCGGATTTGCGTAAGACTTATCCCTGCCATCATTGCTGCAGTTGCCCCACCGATTCTCAATGAATGGGCCGTAAATCTGCCACTTAGACCCGCATGTTTGGCGAACTGTTTCACTATCGAGCTAATCGCAGACACCGAGACTTTTTTCCCTTGTCTTGATAAAAATAGAGGTGCTTCCGGGCTCGTCACTGGCCGAATTTCCAGATACTGCTTTAAAAGTCTAACCGGGCAATACCATGAACCCGTATTTTCCACTGGAATGAACTTGCCATTTTTGAATTGATCAGTCTTAGATTTACAGATTCAAACTCACAGGGTCCCTTCGTCGTCCCACCTTATATCCCTCATAGTCAATTCCCCTAATTCTCCTGGCCTTCGCATTGTTCTTAATCCCAGTGCTACCAATGCAACGTCCCTTCTGTACATAGATCCATTTGCCCAGGGTGGTGGTACGTCCACATAGTGCCTTAAAGCTGCCACTGGCAGTGCGTCACGTGGCCAATCTGGTGTCTTATTTTTTGAAACCTCCTTCCTTACTGCCCTTAAAACCTGCATCACTGCTAGAGATTTTTTAAAGTCTTCTCTTCCTTTAAAACGTAGGTTATTTATGACAACCTGGAGAACCTGCAAAGTTTGGGATACCAAACCTATTATATCCAACCACATAATGAATGCCAGGACACCCTCCTCTTGTGGGTTATCTGCGTCCAACTCGAACCTCTTACAAAACTTTTCGTACAGGGCCCAATATTTCTCAGACTTGGCTCTATAAAATGGGGACACGGCTTCCTTTGCTAAGGCTTTAGCTTTTCGGGACAAATCCTTCACGGCCAAATGTGCACCGCCAAGAATTTCCGCTTCGGGTTCCTCCAGGGTTCTACGAATCCCGACGGACCCAGCGCAAACGTAGCTTTTGGCTCTGGCAGGGGCAAGGCCTCCCAATTCAACTCCAGAAGTAGTGGCCACTACTCGGCTGAGGGCCATTCTGGAATCACTATCGTCGTTCTTGCTCTGCAACTCTTCACATGGTAAAGTACTTTTTGTACCAAATGTAGAGGCGGGCATACGTAATTTATCTCGTTTTCTCACCTTTGGGTGAAGCAGTTTATGGCCTCTGCTCCGGGACAGAAGTGATAGCTGTTGAACCTTCGTAATTTCGTGTTTATATGTGATGCCATTCGATCTATTGAATGTGGTCCGAAGGTCACCTCTATCTCCTGAAACACTTCCTCCCTGACATACCAATCTGATGAATCGAAGGCCCGGGTCCATAGATCTGCTGGATTTTCTGCTGATGTACTCATTTCAACTCGTAAATCCAAATGTCCTTTTCCAAACAAATTTGCCACAACCTTCTGTAAGCTTCTTTTTGCCACCAATTTTTTCCCCCTAATCTCATTGTTGCCAACGCTGTGTGGTTGTCTATGAATATCAAAACCCAAGAGCCCTTCAGTAGGTCTACAAAGCTTTTGAGACCCAGTAAGACCGATTCAGCTTCCAATTTGGCGATTTCTCGGCAATTTGACCTTTCCATCCAATTTCCAAATGCAGTCAACCCTTCTAGTTTTGCACACCAACCTGTCATAGCGGCATCTACGAACAAACTCTTTATCAATAACGGTATCCAGGCCGGGCGGCCATTGTACCTTTCCAAATTTTCTGACAACCAACGTAGGTCCGTCTTCGCCTGGTCCGACAACCAGATCCTTTTGTCCCATTCCCAGAACTGCCTGTTTGCTGTGTCTATAAGGGAGTAAAACTCCAAACATTTCACTTGTGTAGGGGCAAAGGCTCTTGCAAGGCTTTGGATCTTTCCCGTAATTTTTGCCAGCTGTCTGGCTGTTACCCAATTTACGTCTATCAGTGCTTTCAGACCTGCCTTTGTCTCTTCCAATTTCGACTCCGGTATAATCACTTGTGCTTTCTCTGTGTCCACAATTAATCTGTAGAACTTTATTTTCCTCGATGGTATTGGGCTGCTCTTGTCCCAGGCCAGAACAAACCTACAATTTTTCAGGTCCGGTAGGATGATCTCGTCCCGGATTTTTTCCAATACAGCTGCCGAGGGGTGGGCTATCCATATGTCGTCCACATGCGAACCCGAGGCTATTCCTTTCGCTCTCCAGTGGGCAATTAGTGCCCGAATTATCTTCGAGAAAATCCAAACCGCCTGTAAAAGACCGAACGGTAACACTCGATACCAGTACCAATTTTTCCCTATTTGGAACCCCAGGAAGCGACGAGCTTCCTCGTCCATCAACACGTGATGATAACCATCCCTCAAATCCAACGTCATAATTGACCAGTTTTTTCCTATTGACCTTAGTAGGCCACCTAATCCTTCGAACCGAACTGATTTTTCTGGCAGCCGCTCGTTTAACCTTCTCAAATCTATCACCAGGCGGAAGCGTTTCAGTCCTGGTTTCGGAACCAAGAAAACAGGAGATACCTTCAGCAGAGAAGCCGGGCAAAATGTTGTCGTACCCACTCTTTCTACTGCGCCCAATTTTTCTAACCGACAAATTTCCTCCCCTAACCATTTTTCCTGATCCATTGTCATCTTGTAGGGTTTTGGAACCTTGTTCTCGACCAAACTCCATACGTTCTTTGGGAATAACGGGATCTGGTTCTTTAACCAACAAGCTACGATTGGTGGTGGGTTTATTTTTTCCATCCAATACCTTACTGCCGCTGGTTCGTGAATCTTTCCAACAACTTCCCTGCCCTGCTCTATATTTTCCATCACTGTTATCTCTTTGTTCTTCACCTTGTCTTTTTTCACCCGAGTGTAGTCACCTACTTTCATCGTTGGTTCTGTTCTGAAAAAATCCACTTCCCCTATTACTGCCTTCTGCTGATCTTGAGGTACAAACCGATGCAGTATGACCTGCACCCCCACAATAGTAGCAGGTAAACTGCTTACTCGATGTTTTGCTAAATATGTTCCAGTAGGTTGGACCCGGGTTTGGGAACATCCATAGGTTCTGAGGAGTTTGAGGAGTTTGAGGATGTGGATGAGTCTGAGGAGGTGGAGGATATTGACTATATAGATGGGGCAGCAGATAAGGTGTATAATAATTCGCTTTTGAACCCCAACTCCCAAATTTTCGTCCTTTAATCTGCCAATTTCTTCGATTATAAGGGGTGGAGTACCCTTCTTGCGATTTTGCTTGCTTTCTTGCCTCCACTAATAAAATTTTATATTCATCACCCTCATTCGGTACTGGTTTTGGATTTTTCCCGCCACTGTCCAACCTTCTTCCTCGGCAACTCTTAGGGTAAATGCCCTCAACCTCAATTGTTCTTGTACCTCCTCGACTTTTTCTTTCGAATCTTCCTGAATTGCTTTTTGAAGCAAAGATCCAGCATCACACACTGAGTCATACTCATATTGGTCCCGTGCCCTTTTAAATATCTTTTTTGGGAAACTTGCTTCAATTGCGCCAGCCCCATTTATCTTCGCCGTTCATTGCTGCAAGCTTCTATCCAAGACTCTTGAAAATGACGCACCTAATTTCTCATTAGTTTTTTCCTCCAATTTATTCTCAATATAGGCGAAAAAGGCATCATTTTGATCGTTAAAATCCTCCTGCTGGGGAGGTCCATTCCTTTTTTCATACCCTTTACCGAAATCTCAGTTTACTAATTTTCCTTTTCCTGTCCCTGGTTGTTCCAGGTCCTTTTCAGGTTCAGGTTCAGGTTCAGGTACAGATTCACTCCAGAAAACTTCTAGACGGTTTACCAATTCTGTTTTACTACCTTTTGCCCGGAGACCACACTTAAAACACATCGCTTTCAAGTCCGATGTTCGTAGGCGGTTCCAATCTACTACATTATTGTTTTCCGGTTGCGAGGTAGTTGCTTCACTACTAACTTCAATAGGAGTTTCTTGAGTTTCTTCTGTCATACCCATATTCCTAAATTTAGTTACTAGGAAAAAGGCTGGCTTGTTCTTGCGACGTAGCTGGACACAATGTTGAGCAGAAAATTCAAGAACAAAGAAATCGACAGATCATCAAGTTACTCAAATACAAATGCAAATGCAATCAAATCTCATCATTACCAAATCGACCTATCATCACGTGCAGGTCCAGTGCCTCACAATAATGTCCCGCCTTGTGACTTCATTCACAAGCGGGTCAATTACAAATCATTGTAAAACCTGACACAAAAATAATATCTTCAAAGTAATCATTGTTGATATCTAATTCGATCGATATTAAAATCATATAATTTTAATTTCATGATTTAATAAACCAAATTTTATCAAAATAAATTTATTACAGATTATTTGAATAATAAAATTGATCTATGAAATCGTAGAATTAAATAAGATGATAAAATTTTGATATTATTTATTGATTTCCAAATTTAAGATCAAGCGTAATGTGATAGACAAAACAGCAAAATTATATGATTAATGCACTAAAAGTTATGTATAATATACAGATATATTCGATCTTGAAATGAATAGATTCTTTATTATTACAATTACAATTACAACGGCGTTGCGTTTTTTACATTATATACATTATATATAACAATAAAATTTTAATCTTTTTCATTATTTGAACCACTTGAGAAAATTATCTCAAATTTTCCTTTGACCCACACTCATATTATGCATTAATGACAGGATCACTTAAATCTTTTACATTTGTAAAAATGTTTTTCTTAAACTTCATAATATAATTGCATAACTGTAGTCTTTTTAAATCTTTTTACAATTGTAAAAATGTTTTTCTTAAACTTCATAATATAATTGCATAACTGTAGTCTTTTTAAATCTTTTTACATTTGTAAAAATGTTTTCTTAAACTTCATAATATAATTGCATAACTGGAGTCTTTCAATTATTTTATTTACGTAAAAATAAGATATGCAATCTTAATTTTTTGAATTATCAACTTGTTATTGCCATTTTCAAAATTAAGTGAAGTTTCTCAAACCAGATTTCCAGAATTTAAAACCTGGTTTTAATTTACTAAAGGTACCAGGTATGTATATGAGCATACTGTAGAACTTTTAAGGCTAAAAAAGCAAAGCGAAAATTTAGAAATTATATAAATTGAATTATGGTATTTTATATATTATTTATAATTACTGTTTTAACAGAATTCAAGACACACTAATTATTCTTCAGGATTGTTTTTTTGAAACTACATTTTTTTTTGTGGTATGTTGTGAATTAATATGCTTCTAATTATTAATATATATACTCCTTGTACTAATAAATTCAATTTTAAAATAGCATTTTATCTATCTTGTAAGAATCCTAAGGTCTTATAGTTTTAAGGCTCATATTAGGAATAATTACATCAAATACAAAGTATAGTACACTTAAACATTCAATTATATATTATAAAGTTTCTGATTTTTATATGTAATATAATAGTATGGAATCAGATGATAAATTTTATAAATTTTTATATTATTGTATCATAAAAGCGTTTACAACTGATGTGTAAAAGATCTTTTGATCAAAGAGGTTTTTTTCTGAAATTGTACTTGTATCTTGTCAATAATTATTATTTCCGTATTATTATTTATAGATGGCTTTAATAAATGTGTAAAATAGCTTATATATAATAATTTTTAATATGGAATAATTGTTTGCATTATCTGAATAAATAAACAAATTGAAAACATTCAAAATTTTAGTAAAGATTTAAAATATCAGATATTGAATTTTCATAGCTGATATGAAATAGTATTCCTCGATTAATTTAAAAGCAAGGCATGATATTATACTTTTCATGACTTGCATAAATGTTGCGAAGAAGATCAAAAATTATTTAAGCTGACATAAAATAAATTCACGCTATTGAAAGTAATAAAAGTATGATTTTTAAAATTTCATAGCTTTTTATGAGCTACTATCATTATTAGAAAGTGTGCATTATAAAAAAAAGGAAATAATAAGCACAACATCATTATTATGACGCACTATAATCGTCTTAATGATATAAATTAAGGTTACGGTTACGCCAAAATCCGTATGAGACCCATTGTGTCATTTACAGTAAATGGCTATTGTCATATTAATATTTGCTATATATCAGATATACCTTTTATTATCTGTTATTATTAAAATATCTAATTTTTTTTTTATTATGCGCATTAATATAATGGTATAGTATTTTTCGGTTTTTTAAGCAGAACTAAGATAACAATTCTGTTAGTAATTACCATCACTGCATTTTAAATCTATATGTTTTTTACAATCCAAAACAAATAAGAATGTGTGAAAGGTGCAAAAATACCAACATTCAAGGTGCGTATTATTATTTTTAATGTAGTTCATTATATGACTAATGTAAAAATAAAACATGCTTAATAAAGTTTCACCTATAGCACCATCACCTAATACAAGTCATTTTCGTCATGGTTTACTTTCAATATAGTGAAGGACATTCTATATTAAATTCTATTGACAAAGCGAATTTACTAAAAACAAAAAAAAACCTTAATATAGTGAATGTAAATAGATCCAATCATCTCATTATAAAATCTGCAAATTGTATTATAAAATTTTTATGAAAGTTTAAGGTCGGTAGAGCCCGCTCATAGGTCAATGAAATCACATTTGGTTATAGTCTATATTTTAATTATTTCGCGGTCCGCATCAAAAAAAATCATGGAATTTCAATGTATCTAATAATTCTCTACCAACAACAATTTTTGAAAGCGTTTCGGTGATTTCGTGCATGTCGATGAGTTTTGAAGTGTACATATGGTCCGAATGTTTTTGCCCAACGAACGGTAACTCCTTAATCATCTTATTGGCTTCCATAAATTGTTGTTTAACTGTTCTAACTTCAAAATCTTGTACGGTAGAAGGAACGTAGATGGAGTCCAACCATTTATTAAGTTTCCAGTAATAACCGAGGCAGTAGGTCGTTTCTGCGGATCGGGATCCAAGCACTGCATCGCTAATTCGATATAGCAATTAGGAGTTTCAAGTGCAAATTTCGGTCTCAATTCAAACCAAATCCTTGCAGCAAGTACTTTATCAAATGGAACACCATCGAAAGGCCTTTGTCCAACTGATATTTCTATCATGATTATTCCAAATGAATAAATATCAGAGGCTTGTGTAAATGATGATTGGCGAGATAATACTTCTGGCGCAACATAAGGTAAAACACCATAAATCCCTTCAATCTCACTTTTAATAGATGATGAAAATCCTAAATCCACAACATATATCTTTTTGTAAAATATTACCACTATGTAAATCTTTATGAATGTATCCTTGAAAGTGAATCATGTTAATATCCAAAATTATACACTGCAACAATTTCAATTTATTTTTCCAAGTCATTTGTGAAACATCGTAAAGATTTTTACATAACGATTGTTTTTCTGCATATTCTAGCACGAAAGTATATTCCCCATTAACATTTTGCTTATTTCATAACACTTCAAAAATGATGGATATACATCTCTAATTCCACAAAATACTTTTAATCCTTTTATGAATTTAAATAATCATTTAAATTAAGTATTTTAAGGGCAACAATATTATGATAATTTCTACTGTTATCATGCCAATACGCACGACATACAGTCGAAAATGACCCGCTTGTGAACGAAGTCACAAGGCGGATATTTATTGCGAGTCACCGGCCTTTCCATGTGACGGCAGATCACAGACGAAATGGTATTTGAGTAACCTGATGATCTGCATCGATCTCTTTGTTCTTGGAATTTTTTGCTTGACATTAGGGTCTAGCTCCGTCGCACGAACAAGCCAGTCTTTTAGCAAGAAAAGAGGAGAATTTCAAGTTTTCAAGAAATTTTCAATCTGGCATTACCAAACAAAAGCTGCTATATCATATTGGACAACTCCCAAAATTTTTTCTTCATGCTGATTTCGGGGACCAGGAGGAGGGAAAAGCAATAGCTGAGACATTGTGAAGGACACTTGGTTGATTTCTCTGGACCTCGATAAGATGTATTTTGCAAGAACGTTGCGATGAGAATGAGAAATTCCGCCGGAATGTATGTCATGAACATTGTGACGTAAAGTAAATGGGAGTTGCTGACCAATGCAGAAAGAAGCAATCGAAATCTGCAGATATGGGTAGTGCAGTTGGAAACAAAGCCGTTGGTGTTGGTATTATGATGAAATTGGAGTTGCAAAAAAGGACACAAGGCTTTGTTGGTTACCAAAGGTCCGCTGTTTGGCGTAATGCAAAAAATTCAATATTCGCGATAATTTTCTGGGGCCAGAGAGAGGGAAATAACACTATGTTGAATTCTCTGGATTTTGGTATAAATAGTCTGGTGGCGAAGTAAAGAGAAGCATTAGCAGATATATGTTGCAAGGACATTACAATAACGGCAGGAAATAGTGATGAAACATATCCTGTTGGACATTGTGAAGAAGAAATTAAAGTTGAAAAAGAGAACGTAAGCATTCATTTATGATCAAACCTGCAGATATAGGTAATGCTGCTGGAATAAAAGCCATTGGTGTCTGTTCTCATAGTGAAATTGGAGTTGAAAATGACACAAGGCATTTGTAGTTACCAAAAATCTGCGAAAATGGGTATTGCTAAAAATTTGATCTTTGCAATAGCAATCTGGAACCAGAAGGCAGGCAAAAAATACTATACTGATCTCTCTGGATCTTGGTAAAAGAGCCTTGTGACGAAGCAGAAAAAAGGAATTAGCAAATGTAAGGTTGCAAGAACTTTACAATAACAATAGAAAATACTGATAGAATGTATGTGGGATGCCAGGACGCATGAAATTGGAGTTGAAAAGGAAGATATAAAGCATTTATCTATGACCAGAATCTGCAGATATGGGTGATGCTGCTGTTGGAGCAAAAATCATTGGTGTTTGTTATCATGATGAAATTGGAGTTGAAAAGAAAGGGCACAAGAGAGAGGAAAAGCATAGCAGATGCATTCTTTAAGAACACTATATTACCTCGCTGTGTCCTGGTAAAATAGCCTTGTAGTGAAATAGAAAAGGCATTAGAGATAGATTTGGCATTTATTATTGATAAAATCTGCAGATATGGATAATACTACTAAAAATAAGGCAGTTGGTATCTGTTATCACAATGAAATTAGATCTGAAAAGAAGGGCACAGGGCACCAGTTTGTTACCAAATATCAGCAAATATGTATAGGGCTAGAAGCTTCGAGGTTCACAACAATTTCTGGGGCCAAAAAGAGGAATGCGATAGTAGATGCATCTTGCAAGAGCACTATATTGGCCTCTCTGGATTTGAGTAAAGATAGCCTTATAGCAAAGCAGAGAAGCATTGGCATATAACTTTGCAATAGTGTTATTGAATGTATGAAGTGGGATATTGTCACAAGAAAATTGGAGTTGACAAGAATAAATATAAAGCATTAATTTATGAGGAAATTGGCAAATATGGGTGATGTTAAAAATAAAGCCATTTGGTATCAATTATCATAATGGAAATGAAGTTGAAGAATATAGACACAAGACATTGTTGTTACCAAAAATCTGCTGAAGTTGGTGACGGTAATAGAAGTGGAGCCAGAGTACCAAGGGAGGTACAATAAGAAAAGGTGAGCCCTTGATGGAATCAAGAATAAGGCAAAGAGTAAAAAATGTATTGTGGTATCAGATAGGAAAATCCAAGAGTATACAATATGGATTTAGGACCTTTGATATCATCTGACATGAAGCAAAGAAGGAATTAATAGTGTTATACCATATGCAGCAGCAAAAGTTAAACAGGTAAACTGTTTGTGCAAAAGGCCGATATCTATAGTATTGGATTCATCATATCAGAGGTTTAGCCTAAAAATAGCATTTAATAGTGAATCTTTTACCATTATAAAACGGTTGTTAGAAACTTGGTATGGTAATAAAACTGGATTTAGGAAAAAAAAGGGTAGTATCAGGGCATACAGATGTGTATGTTCGTGTGTATAAGTGAGGTGGGTGTGTACACCCGCACTACTTTTGAATTAAGATTGAAGGGCATATACATGAGTATATAGTACAAAGCCTTGTGAGAAAAAAGACAAACATTCATGTTCGTGTATAGATATAAATGAACATATATCGTATGTAATTATAGGTTAAAGCGGGTATAAACACCTATACTGCCCTTAAGAAATGGTAGAGTATATGGATCAGATATTAAAAAAAAAGAAAAGAAAAAGAAAAGGAACTGAACACACATGTTCTTGTAGAAGTATGAACAAGGCATATGAACATACATATTTTTGAGCAGATATTAGTGGGGTGTGAACACCATACTGCTTTAATTATAAATATGGTTAAGAGAATTTGGTTGTATAAATGAGGTGGGCAGTGTTCGAAATTTCAGACTCAAATACTGGTCTTATAAGAACAGCATAATAGCTATGAGTAAAATGAGTATTCTCAACCTATTGTTTATGTTCTCATTTATGCTTACTAAAAAAAAAAAAAAAAAAAAAAAAAAAAAAAAAAAAAAAAAAAAAAAAAAAAAAAAAAAAAAAAAAAAAAAAAAAAAAAAAAAAAAAAAAAAAAAAAATGTATTAAAATATATGTAATAAGTTCAACTAATAATTTTGATCATAATTATCATAATTAGTCATATTCATTTATTTTAATTTGATATAATAATATTATGTAGTTACTAATTACTATGAGAACACTCTTTTTATTTTACTGTTCTCAAAAAAATTTTAATAGAAAATAGTAAAAAATTTTTACTGTGCACAAATTTAAAACAGTGTTCTTATGAGAACTCTGAGAACACTAATTTCGAACACTGGAGGTGGGTGTGTACACCTACACCACTCTCAAATTAAGATGAAGATTAATATTATATGAGTATCCAGTACAGAGTACTGTAAAAAAAAATGAACATGCATGTTTGTATAAGGGTATGAATGAAGCATATAAATATATAAATCATGTGTATATAAGGGTATGTACATCTCATACTAGAGATTAGACCCGGTATAAAATTTAATTCCGGGTTACCCGTCCGTTTATTAAACTCTTACCCGGGTAACGACCCGGTTAATCTCAAATGATCCGGTTGACCCGGTTAACCCGTTTAACCCGTTTATGATTATATAAGAATTAGCTCTTCACGTGGTTATAAACATTTAAACCATAAGCAAATATAGAGACAGATCATCCAAACTAGAGAACTATATTTTCTAAAAAAAAAAAATAATAATAAATTTTCAACTTTCGACTAACTACTTTGTAGCAGCAACTATGCCTCATTGCTAACCCGTAAAGTATTTTTAGGGAGATTAATAAGTGGTATATTAGAATAATTTGCGAAACATAAATTTCTTATGATATCCGTCCACGATTCTCACGCGATATATATTTCTATCCGGGTTATCCGGTTGGCATATCTATGACCCGGTTAAGGGATGCTTATACGGGTTACCCGGGTAAGCCTTATCTGGGCTTAATCTCTATCTCATACTACTTTTAAGTAATGGTATAGTACATGGATTGGGTAAAAAAATTTAAATAAAATGAAAAGAAAAAAGAAGAGAGAATCCAAACACGCATGTTTGGATAGAAGTATAAATAAGGCATATGAACAAATATGTTTGGATATTTGTAAATTATGGTTATAGTTAAGAAACCTTGCATCTATAAGTGAGGCAGGTGTGCATACTGCTCTCAAATTAAAATAAAAGGTAGTGGTCTATAAGTATAGTATTGTGAAAAAACAAACGTGCATGTTTATATAGAGGTTTGAAGGAAGCATAGGAACATATATGTCCATATGTATATAAAGTAAAGCAGGTGTGCACATCCCATATCACTTGTACATAATGGTATAGTATACAGAACGAGTATTAGAAGGAATATGCAAGTTTGTGTAAGAATATAAATGAGGCATACAAACAGGACCCCGAAATATATATAGATAGATCAGGTTAATTATAGGGTCACTAAAAAAGGAAAGATCTGCAGAAAAAACTTTAAAAATAAGCAAAAAATTACTATAAATAGAAAAGATTTGCATAAAAACCCTCAAAAATAAGCAAACTCATACCTGATCTATCTATGTATATTTCGGGGTCCTATACAAACATATATTTTGTATGTAGATATGCATAAGACAGGTGTGCACACACTATTGCCTTTAAGTTATAGTTAAAGAAATGACACATAGAACTTCATGAATGCATATGTTCAGATATAAGTGTGGGTTGAGGCGAGTATGTACACTCATACCACGCTCAAGCTAAACTATATTGAGAAGATCTAGAAGAGCTAAGGAGGTTTTGTGGGTTGTTATATAAATGATATTATAAAGTATGTAAAATTATCTGTTATGTTCCTAGAAGTAGTTGAAATATATATGGGCATGTATAGTAAGCAGGTGCATACACTCTATGTATAAGTAAAAAAAAAAAGAAAAAAAGAAAAAAAGAAAGTAGAGATACAGATATGAGTATGTTTCTTATAGCAAAGATGCTATAATCCTTGTCAACAATACTATACTGTATTACGTTGTTTACATAAGAGAATGTAACTGTAGGTATAAAGGTTGGTCATAACTGTTGTATGCAAAGAAGAACACACCATGAGATGAGCAATAATAATAATCTGCTTGTGAATGAAGTTACAAAGTGGATATTTATTGCAAGTTACCAGACTTTCTATGTAATAGCAAATTACAGACAAAATGGTATTTGAATAATCAAATAATCTGCATCAATCTCTTTGTTTTGAAATTTTCTGCTTGATATTGGGTCCAGTATCTCTCTACCATGCCCCAAAAGAAGAGAGGAGTAAGGAAAAGGGTGATTGCTACAGAGTCACTGGACTTGCCATAAAAAGAAAAAAAGAAATAAGCAAAGAGATCGAAGTACTATGCTTGAGAAGATTTGCTCATATGACATCCTGCAGCTTGTTCCACAACTCTATCTTATACTGTATTGTATTGTTTGCATAAGAGAACATAGCTATAGGTATAAAGGTTGGTCATGAATGTTGTGTGTTAGAAAGGAGCACACTACAAAATGAGCAATAATAATCTACCTTTTCCTATTTTTACAATATCTTGAAATTCATCATAAGGAATCCATAGTAATTGATAATTATTTGCAATAAGCATCTTTCTTAAATTATAATCAAAAAATATTTTTTTAGATGCACACTCATATACAACTATATTATTAAAAATTCAATTAATTATTGAATTCTTAAATTAAATTAACAATATAAATTACCTGTCACTACTTTGTTTGCTCTAATTATTTAAATTAGTTTTTTGAGTAAATAATTGTAATTACAAATAAATAAATATAACAGAAAAAATTTTATACCTTCAATACAATAATTAGCATTTTGTATATCTTTTTCAACTCTGACTCTGTTTCGAAAGCATTGAGCAACAGCTATTATTCCATTAACATCTCCCATCTCTGCTGATTTATGATAATAAATGAATACCTTGTGTTTATCTTTGTTAACACCAACTCCTCCTTCATATTGTAAACTATAGTTGAACATGCCACTAGTATGTATTACCCAGGTATTACTTAAAGAAGTATAGTCAGAAACAAAAAGTAGTTGAGTATGGTACCAAAAAATAAAAATTGTATGTGCATATAGTGGCAAAAATAAAAATTATATAAGAAACATATATGTATGAGTATGCTATGTTAATAATTTTTATTATTATATTCTTATTAAGGCAATTATTAGAATTTTTTTTTACAAATAATTTGATAATGCAAAATAATAAAGTGATTATGCAAAATAATTAAAATAATTGTTTCTTGCAAATAAATTAATAAAGCAATTACAATACAAATTAGATAAACTAGTTTCTAAGCCATATTTGCATTTTTTAATTAAATTAGTGATATACAATTCTCTTAATCTTTTCTTTCTTTCTTCAAGTTGTAATAATCATTCTTCATGCTCCAATTTTACTAATTGTAACATTTCTTTAGAATTGTCTTTATTTATAGTAACTTTATTATTAGTTAAATCAATTTCTTTATTTTTTGGAGATTTTTTTAGCCTTTTATTGCTTATTTGCAAAGTACTTGCTTGAGATTGTTGCTTTATACCTTTTTTTCCACTTTTAACTACTCAGAGCTTTATCAGAAAATTATATAGAAGCTTCATAATTATATACTCTAACAGTAATGCTTGATAAGCCAGCTGCCCGAATTTGTGCCCAACTTTGGTTACTGCACTGATGTTTGTAAGCACTATTGAGATATCTGCCTTTCCCAATACAACAGATAGTGTATAACTGGTATCTAGCTACCTGCTTCATGATCTATTTTCCTAAAAAACTCCTTCTCTGAGCTACTCATGACAAAGAATAAAAAATGGGAGAAGATTAAATGAAGGACAAAACAACTAATCCTAAGCGAAAAACCAAAATAAACCAATAAAACAACTAGAAGAAACAAAATAAAAAAATATAACACAAAGAAAAAGCAAAGAAAAATAGAAAATGAAGGTGCTACTAAGTCTGCACTAGACAATAAAAATTATATAACACTATATAGATTAAATCTATTAATGTGTTATGTGTACAGCAATAATGAAAAAAGCTAAGAAAAATACTACTAAAAAAAAAGGTAAGAAATTTTTTACGTGCCCTCCAGATCCAACTATGTCATTTATTGTTTATTTGTATGTAGCAACCAAATTCACTCGTAACGGTGCCAGTTCCAATTTGGGTTATCCCAATATGGAAGGAGTAAACACTGCTAATCTTTTGGAGGGATAAGCTAAAATTCCCACTTTTTGGTGAAAATTTCAAAAAAATTCAAAGGGGCGAGAGAAAAAAGTAATAAAGGTACCAAACGTAAAGAACTTGTAGGAGTTATGCTGCATATAATAACATATCCAAAACTAAACTTCAGTATCTAAGCCTGCTACTTTTTGCTTAATAGCACTAAAGTCATAAACTGGGAGAAATATCTATCAAGTCTGTCCCGAGACGTTCCAGGTTCCTTTTTCCTGTGGTGTTTCAGTTCCCCAATAGATAGTCTCAAGTTCCAGTTGCTATTTAGTAGAGTCAATTTACTATTTTATATGTTAAATGTGCAGTTTTCGTAGGTCAGCCTTTTGGAAAAATTTGGTACAGGTAATCATTAGAAAGAGTTGTATAATATTGCTTTGTACCTTTTGATTGCTAACTATCTATAAATATTATATATAATAAGGGTATAAACATTTATTAGGCAACTTCCACCTCTTAAAAGAGTACTCCATTCCCCCACCTAATACTAAACTAGCCAACCAAATTCAGCAAATAATATTTACAGACCGGACCCAGTTTGGTTCAGATTTGGTCTAAAATCTGCAGACTGGTCCAAAAATAATATGTTTTTATGTATTTTTTGAAGATGGACAAGTTTACTTAGTGCATTAAGTTAGAATTAATTAGTAAAATTTTGTGAATTATAAGATTTTATAGAATTTTATTAATAAAATTCTATAAAATCTTATAATTCACAAATTTTTATTAATTAAATCTAATTATGCATTAAGTAAACATCTTTAGCATTTAAAAATACATCAAATTAGTATAATTGTTTTTATTTTACTTGAAATTTAGATATTAGATGCATAATTTTTAATTTTTAATCAAAAAGTCAAATTTAAGCATCTTTACTCCAAATTTCAAGTAAAATAAAAATAACTATGCCAATTTAATGTTTTTTAGTTTCTGAATAAGTTTATTTTTTTTTTGGTTTCAAAGTGTCCGTCTTTGGTACTAGAAATTTTTATTCAAAATATTAGGGCCGTTAGTATTCCACTTAAGGGAATACTGACATTTGTTAGAAAGACAAAGATACATCTAGCCACATGTACACTTTTGGTGTCTAATTTAAGTGGTCTGCCCTAAGGTTCTACACTAGCTGCCATACCTGCAACCCAACTATGGGAATTGCCTATTTAAACTCTCTAGTTCCTGTTTCACCTGCTAACCTATCTTGTATCACCTGCACAGTCACCAGCTTCCAGACCTGGAGTTCGTACCGAATACTAATTACCACCCTTAGGACTAGTTTATCCTCGATAGAAAACTTAGTAGAGCAGTCTCTGTCCCACACAGGTATTACCTATACTTTGATAACTTATGCACTCACCAAGATGAGCAACTTGTGGTTAGGAAATACCCTGCAACCACTACCATTACCTACTTCTGCCCTTGTAAGGTTCACTCCAACCTCAGTACTGACTATCACTTTTCTATCAGTCTTTCACCAATACATCCCAGACTTCCAATTCAGTTGGCCTGGAAGGGTCGATCTACTCAGCATTAGGTGCCATTATAGTTTTTCCCTCCTGGTACCTACTTCTATAATAGGTCCTTTTCCTCCAGTACTCAATCTGGTGGCCAGGTTAGTAGACCTCGTCCATAAGGTCGATGTCCAGTTCTATAGCTCTGGTCCAATATTACAGTTTTGGTAGCACTGTTAAAGATCTTTGCTACCTCCTTACTCAGGACTTGCCAAATGGGTTTCCATTTTCCCGGTTTCTTGGATCTGTCTGTATAATGAGGCAAAACTTCACTCGAAAGCTCCCATTCAAGATAGTTACCAAGGACTACAGGTAATGTACCCAACCAATCGACAAGAAACGGTTACTGGAACACAGGTCTATTTTTTTCAAAAGCATTGCCAGTGGGATTTGAACCCTAGACCTGCTACTTGGGGTGACAATTTACCAACTTCCCTAAGTTGCCATACCCTTTGTTTCTGAATAAGTTATTTAGTGCATGAAGTTAGAATTAATTAGTAAAATTTTGTAAATCATAAGATTTTATAGAATTTTATTAATAAAATTCTATAATTCACAAATTTTTATCAATTAAATCTAACTTTTGCACTAAGTAAACATGTTTAGCATTTAAAAATACATCAAATAGGTATAATTGTTTTTATTTTACTTGAAATTTGACATTAGATGCATAATTTTTGATTTTGATCAAAAAAGTTAATAAAATTGACAATTTGCGAAAAAAGGAAAATTTGTAGTAATAAAATACATAACACCTAATACAAATTACATATAAAATGCAAAAATTAGCATTTCTAACTATATAAAGTTAATTTTTTATTAAGTTAACATCTTGTAGACTTCTAATAAAAGTTGTAGAGCTAGTTTTTGTGATTTTAATAATAGCCAGATTGGTAAAATTAGTTAGGTAAATAAAAAGTTACAATCAATTAAAATTCAAAAAATTTAATAAAACTATAGGAATCATGATTTCTGTATTAACATAATTTATTATGTTTTATTATAAAAATCTCTCTCGGTTAAGATTCTCCTTCTATCGCGAATTGTTAATTAAGCATTTTTTCTTCAAATTTCAAGTAAAATAAAACAATCCTGCCATTTTAATGTATTTTTAGTTTCTAAATAAGTTTATTTAGTAAATGAAGTTAGAATTAATTAGTAAAATTTTGTAAATCTTAAAATTTTATAAAATTCTATTAATAAAATTCTATAAATCTTATAAATCATAATTTTTATTAATTAGTTCTAAATTTATGTACTAAGTAAATATGTTCAGCATTTAAAAATACATCAAATCAGCATAATTGTTTTTATTTTACTTGAAATTTAGAGAATTGATGCATAATTTTGTATTTTTAATCAAAATTATCAAATTTAAGCATCTTTTTTCCAAATTTCAAGTAAAATAAAAACAATCCTGCTGATTTAATGTATTTTAGATGCTAAACAAGTTTACTTAATGCATTAAGTTAAAATTAATTAGTAAAATATTATGAATCATAAGATTTTATTAAATTTTATTAATAAAATTCTAAAAAATCTTATTATTAGCCAAATTTTACTAATTAATTCTAACTTAATTGACAATTCGCGATAGAAGGAGAATCTTAACTGGGAGAGATTTTTATTATAAAATATAATAAATTAAGTTAATACAGAAATCATAATTTCTATAGTTTGATTAAATTTATTGAATTTTAATTGATTGTAACTTTTTATTTACCTAATTTTACCGATCTAGCTATCATTAAAATTACAAAAACTAGCTCTACAACTTTTATTAAAAGTCTACAAGATGTTAACTTAATAAAAAATAAACTTTACATAGTCAGGAATACTGATTTTGTATTTTATATATAATTTGTATTAAGTGTTATGTATTTTATTAACACAAATTCTCCTTCTTTTACAAATTGTCAATTAATGCATTAAATAAACTTGTGCAGACCTAAAAATACATTAAATCAGCAGGATTGTTTTTATTTTACCTGCTATTTGGAGAAAATATACTTAAATTGACTAAAAATCAAAAATTATTTATCTAATATCTAAATTTTAAGTAAAATAAAAACATTTATGCCGATTCAATATATTTTTAAATGCTGAACATGTTTACTTAGCAGTTAGTACATAAAGTTAGAGTTAATTAATAAAAATTTGTGAATTATAAAATTTTATAGAATTTTATTAATAAAATTCTATGAAATCTTATAATTTACAAAATTTTACTAATTAATTCTAACTTCATGCACTAAATAAACTTTTTTAGCACCAAAAATACATATAAATATATTGAACTTAGACCAATCTACAAGCTTTAGACCAGACCCAAACCAAACCATAATTGAGTCTAAATCTGATTAAGCAATTTCTCAAAAATTACTAATCAAAATTGGCTAAAATTTTAATATATTGTAGCCAAATATGATTTATATCTTCAGAAATTTTTTGTCTAATTTGGATTAGCAATTATAAAAAAAATCATTGCCAGAGATTAATAGAAATAAAAGCTTATATTTTTAATTAGGAATTATATATATGCTATCCAAGTGGTAAATTATTTTTGCTACCCTAGTAATCATCCAATCAAATCTAACTAAAAATACAATTTTTTTATTATTAAAAATACAATTTTTTATTATTAAATATGCAATTTTTTAGATTTTAATTTCATTATTAGTGCGATGCATTATTACTCTTTGATCAACCAATCATTTTATTTTTTTGATTTTATATAAATCAAAACAAATCAAATAGTGCCCATATTACAATGGAGTTAGAGTTCAGCAGGACAAGAGTTTGAAGGCTCTTTTAACTCAAAATTTTGCAAGGAATTTTTTTTGTCAAGAAAAAAGTATAGTTTCTTAGTCAAAATTTTAAGTTTGAAGCGATTTTTTAAAAAAAGATTGTTTTGCTTTAATTTTACTTGACCTGATCCTGCATCTTGATTGGTCGATCAGAGGTGGCAATATATTACACTGGCGATGAATAATAACTTTCTCAATTTTTTAATATTAAAAATACAATTTTTTATTATTAAAAATACAATTTTTTTATTTAGAAAAAATGCATAAAATAAAAAAAATTTGCATAACAAAAAATAAAAAAAAAAACTTAGTATAAAAAAAAGCTTTATAATGGGTGTGGCGACTTAGGGAAGTTGGTAAGTTGTCAACCCCAAGTGGCAGGTCTAGGGTTCAAATCTCACTGGCAACGCTTTGGAAAAATAGACCTGTGTTATGGTAACCGTTTCCTGTCGATCGGTTGGGTATATTACCTATAGTCCTTGGTTACCATCTTTAATGTGGGCTTTTGGGCGAAGTTGTATCCGGTGACACAGACAAATCCAAGGAACCGGGGAAATAGAAACCCATTTGGAAAGTCCCGAGTAAGGAGGTAGCAACGATCTTCGATGGTGCTACCAGAACCAGAATATCAGAAACCGGAGCTGGAGAACTGGACGATATGACCTTCGGAGAAGAAGGTCCACCAACCTGGCTGCCGGAATCGTACCGGAGAAAAAGGACCTATGTTCTGGAATTAGGTACCATAGGAAGAAAAACCATAGTAGCACCTAATGCTGGGTAGATCAACCCTTCCGGGCCAACTGGTTTGGAAGTTTGGGGCACCTGGTGATGGACCGGTAGAAAAGTAATAGTGGGTACCGGGGTCAGTGTGAACCTTACAAGGGCAGAAGTAGGTAATGGTAGCAGTTAGGTACCCCCTGACTGCAAGTTGCTTGCCTCAGTGAGTGCGTAAGTTACCGAAGTGTAGGTAATACCAGTGTGGGACAGGGACTACTCTACCAAGTTTACTCGTGAGGATAAATTAGTCCTAAGGGGATGTAGGTAGCATCCAGGACTGTCTTCGACTGACTAATGTATCGGAGGGCTGAACCGGTGATCACAAGTAGGATTGACATGCGAAGCGTTGGACCAGAGGGTTTAAATAGGCAATCCCCTAGTTGGGTTGTAGGTATAGCAACTAGTGTAGAACCTTTGGGTGGACTACTTAAATTAGACAACCAAAAGTTGTACGTGTGGCTAGTTGTACTCTCATTCAATGTAACTCAATTGTGGGTGCGCCCAAAGAGGCGCCCTTGATCCACAGGCTTGATTAAATAAACTCTCACCCAAAGCGGGAACTTTAACACAAAAAAAAAAAAAAAAAAAAGCTTTATAAACATTGTTGCATAACAATTGATATTGTGTAATAAACATCATTGTGTACCAAAGTAACAAAGCCCCAAATCCACTGCAACAAGGGCTACAAAGAATCACCTATCTACTACAACAAGAACGGTAAAAAAAAACAGGAATTAAAAGCGAAAACGATGAAGTATCTTTGGAAGAACCATCAAAAAATAACAAAAGAACCTGAAAAAGGCAATGAAAGAACCCACAAAAAGATAACAAAAGAACCCACAAAAATATGACAAAGAACCTACTGAATAAACGTACTAAAAAATGATGAATAAAAAAGAGTTAGTGCACTACTTATATTAAAAAAAGTTATACATGGTAAAAAATACCAAGGACATATCAGAAAGCAAACTAAAGGTCCATTCTAATGAATTAACAACAAATGCTGAAAGCAGCAGGGAAGAAACCTAGAAACCTAAAAGAAAAAGAGTTAGTGCGCTAATTATATCAACAAAAAAAAAAAGGATATATGTAAGAAAAAATGCTAAGAGTACACTGGAAAGTGAACTGAAGATCCACTATTCCAAAGATTTATACAACAGACGCCAAAAGCAATAAGAAAGAAACCTAAAAAGAAAAGGAAAAAAGATGATAGTATGATAATAAAATAAAAAAAAATATTTATAGAAAAAAACCCAAGAACACACTAGGAAGCAAAACCAAAAGTCCATTCTACCACAAACACTAAAAGCAATAGGGAAGAAATCTAGAAACCTGAAAGAAAAAGAGTTAGTGTGCTAATTTTATTAAAAAAAAAATACAGATAAAAAAAACACCAAGAGTATACTGGAAATGAACCAAAGGTCTACTCCAAAGATTCAACTACAAATGCTAAGAGCAACAAGAAAAATACCTAGAATCCTGAAATAAAAAGAGTTAGTGCACTAATTCAAACACAAAAAGAAAGAAAGCATAAACGCAAAAAGAAAGAAAGCACAAATGCAAACAAACAAAAAAGCACAAATGCAAAAGAGCAAAAAGCATAAATGCAAAAAAGCAAGGAAGCATAAATACAAAAAAGCAAGAATGCAAATAGCAAAGTAACACAAACATGAAAAAGAAAAGAAGCATGAATGCAAAAAGCAAGAAAGCACAATCGCAAAGAAGCAAGAAAGCACAAATGCAAAGAGGCAAATAGCACAAACGTAAAAAAGCAAGGAAGCATGAATGCAAAAGAAAAGTATAAAAGCAAAACACTAGCAAAACAAAAACATACTGAAATAGTCAACACTAGAGATGCCAAAATGGATGATACCAATGACGAAAAAATAAATAATGATAAAAATATTTATAAACAAACCAATTTAATCTAGAAAAAAAATTTTGTTTGCTAATCTGTTGTTAGAGTTGTAAAAATGTAGATCCCACCTGGGTGGTACAGAGAATTTTCCTTTTAATTATTATTATTAAAAATTTTATATAGTTATTTTGGGCAATTTTGATTGGCTAATATTACTATATTATATAGCATCTGATAATCCCTCTGATGCAAATCTTACGTTTTTGATACTCCTGCACTTACTTTTTTGATACTTATAAATGTACCCCAAAAGTTTTATTACTTTTTTGAGAGACGGCGATTTTAAAAAAGTCACATGACTGCCACGATTAAAATCGACCAATGGAATTGCAGGTAAGATTCTAATAAAAGGCTTAAAGTTTTTTTTAATCATAACTAATTTTTTATTATGTCATTATTATTTGAATTTCTAATAAGAGTTGCAAAGTTGAAAATTACCATTCCAATAGTAGTAAATACATCAAAATTGGCTTAGTGTATCACGAAATATGAGTAAAAAAATTTTCGCAAATTTTTAGTTTTTTTAAAAAACTTTAAAATTCGCGAAAATTTTTTTATGCATATCTTGTGATACACTAAGCCAATTTTGATGTATTTACTACTATTGGAATACTGCAACTCTTATTAGAAATTCAAATAATAATGACATAATAAAAAAATTAGTTCCGATTAAAATAAACTTTAAGCCTTTTATTAGAATCTTACCTGCAATTCCATTGGTCGATTTTAATCATGGCAGTCACATGACTTTTTTAAAATCGCCGTGTCTCAAAAAAGTAATTTTTGGGGTACATTTAGGAGTATCAAAAAAGTAAGTGCAGGAGAATCAAAATGTAAGATTTGCCCCTCTGATCCCTCCCCCATAAAAAATCATATGATAAATGTCTATACTCTAAATATTAATACAAATAATTTTAAATAGAATTAATTATTTAAGTATAAATATACTAACTAGTTCGCTTAATTGTTAATTTTTTCATGTAATATTACTTTTATTATATCCACTTGGACTGACATTATAATTTTTAATTTTAACTTTTTTAAAATTATATAAATCTTGTTTTGTTTTCTAAAAATAAATATTAATTATTAATATTTTAATAACTTAAAAATTAAATAAATTATAAAAATTATTTACTTTAAAATTGCTATTAATAACTTAAGCTGTTTGTCTTCATAATTGCTCATTGTATGAGCTGCTTTTGTAGCATTTGTGCTATCTGGTGTCATATACCACAAATTATTTGAAATTTTTGAAAAATGTAGGGCTTTTGATAATATTG
Organism: Gigaspora rosea; assembly: GCA_003550325.1. Taxonomy (NCBI): domain Eukaryota; kingdom Fungi; phylum Glomeromycota; class Glomeromycetes; order Diversisporales; family Gigasporaceae; genus Gigaspora; species Gigaspora rosea. Next base: position 108,330 of record QKWP01000675.1, read on the forward strand.
AATCCAATCTATAATTGTAAATTACTATTAATTTATTTTAAATTTAATTTAATTTAATTTAAAATATTTACCTTTAAGTTTATCATCATAATTTAATAATTTATTAAAAATTGTTTCAACTTTTTCTGAAGTTGCTGTTAAAAATGCTTCCATATCAGCTTTAATTTTATTTTCAAGGTGTTTTTCAACTAATTACTATATTAAAAAATAGATTTTATATAATATAAATATTTAATAATTTAATTAGTTAATATTAAATTTAATATTTGTTAGTTATAATGTTATTAATATAATATTAGTTAAATAATTAAATAAATTCTAATATCTACTGTTTGTAATGAACCTGACAAGATTTAAAAATATTTATCAAATGTTCTTCCCTGTTGCATGTATTGTCAATTGAAACTAATGCTTCACCTAATCCAATAGCTTGTGCTATATCTAAGTCACCTACTATACAACCCCATCCTTTGCCATGTATATGTTTAAAGTTTGGTGGTTTTTCTGTAAATTGTTTAATAATATCAAATAAGGCTTTAAATATTCGTTGATAGGCAAGTGCTATTGATTGATTTGTGAAAACTCTAGCAAAAGTTAAACCTAATAAATATTTATATATAATTATTATATTAATATAATATTTTTTAAAGTTTTTAAATAATTACTTATGTGTATTATAAACCTTGTCATAGTAATTTATTTCATATTCATTAAATACATTGGCAACTCTTTAAAAGACAGGTCAATTCAAAAAATTCACATTCAACACATTTATTTACTTGTATTTGAGTAGTACAAATAACGATAATATGGCCAACATCAAAAAATCTAAAATGTTATATAAATAATTTAATAAATAATTTAATATTAATTAAATAAAATTTAAAAATAATATCATTAATTAATCGTTGTACATATTCACAAAAATTATTGATATTTCGTGAAAAATTATACACTACATCCAATAAATCTTGACCAAATGGGTGTTTTACTTTTTGAATTTTATTAACACAATTTCACAACTTATCAATATCATTAAGTGAAGTATGAACTTCGCATAAGAAATCAACACTAAAATATGTTTAATTAAGTTGACTAATACATAATATAAATTAATATTAATATTATAACGAGTCAAAAATAAATTCATGCTATTGGAGCAATTTAAAGTATGATATTTATTTCATAGCTTTTTTATGGGCTGCCATTATTTTTATTATGATAAAAAATGGATATAAAAAAAGTTTGATAATAAATTATCATAAACTTACATGAAGCACAACATCATTAATATGACGCAATAGAAACTTACAAATGAATTTTTTGACGGTTACGGCAAAAATCAGCATGAGTCCCATTGCGTATTAATTATTTTATAGCATAGCTTTTATTAAATTACCGGTAAATGGCCATTGTCATATTAATTACGCCATTAATAAAAATACTGTATAAAATTTATTTGCTACGTATATATCAAATATACTTTTTAATATTATTAAAATACCTGATTTTTTTATTATGTGCATTAAATATAACGGTATAGTATTTTTCAGTTTTTTAAGCAGACTGAAATATTACCCCTTAACGGCTACTATATTAGTTATTACCATGCTGCATTTTATATTTATGTTGATTTTTTCACAATCCAAAAAAAAAAAAAATAAAAATGTGTAAAGGTGTAAAAATACCAACGTTCAAGGAGCGCATTATTATAAAATTTTTTAATGTAGTTTGTTCTATGACTGACTAATGTAAAAATAAAACAAGCTTAATAAAATTTCACCTATAGTAGCAGCATTTAATACAAGTCACGTATAATTTCGATATACTTAAGGAAAGCAAATATGAAATCCTCTTAGCATAACGAATTTACTAATAAAACTCTTGATGTAGTGAATTTTAAATAGAACCAATCCCACAAAATAGGTCTACGAATAACTTTGGATATAGTATAAAGTTTGTTATTTCGAGTTCTGCATCAAATAAAAGTAACCAAGGAATTTCAATGCTATCTAATAATTCGCTACCAACAACAATTTTTGAAAGCTTTTCGGTGATTTCATGCGTGTTGATAAGTTTTGAAGTGTACATGTGGTCCGAATGTTTTTGCCCAACGGTCGGTAAATCCCTAATCATCTTATAGGCTTCCATAAATTGTTGCCTAATTGTTCTATCCTCAATGTCTTGTACGATAGAAGGAGCGCAGATGGAGTCAAACCATTTATTAAGTTTGTCAGTAATAACCGAGGCAGTAGGTCGTTTCTGAGGATCAGGATCCATGCACTGCATTGCTAATTCAACATAGCAATTAGGAGTTCCAAATGCAAATTTCGGTCTTAATCCAAAACAAATCCTTGCAGCAAGTAATTTATCAAATGGAACACCATCGAAAGGCCTCTGACCAAAAGATATTTCTGTCATGATTATTCCAAATGAATAAATATCAGAGGCTTGTGTAAACGACGATTGGCGAGATAATACTTCTGGCGCAACATAAGGTAAAACACCATAAATCCCTTCAATCTCACTTTTAATAGATGATGAAATCCCTAAATCCACAACATATGCGTTATCTATATCTTTTTGTAAAATATTACCGCTATGTAAATCTCTATGAATGTATCCTTGGATGTGAAGCATTTTAATATCCGAAATTATACACTGTAGCAATTTCACTTTATTTTTCCAAGTCATTCGTGCAACATCGTAAAGATTTTTACTTAACGATTGTTTTTCTGCATATTCTAACACGAAAGTATATTCTCCATTAACGTTCTTCGTTATTCCATAGCATTTCAAAAATGATGGATACACATCTCTAATTTCACAAAATACTTTTAGTTCTTTTATGAATTCTAAACGATCATTTAAATTAAGCATTTTAAGGGCAATATTATGAAGACGACCTCTACTTTTATCAAACCAATACGCACGACATACAATCGCAAATCTATTTTTACTATATGTTGAAATTCATAATAAGGAATCCATGGTAATTGATAATTATTTTCGATCAGCATCTTTCTTAATTCGTAATCAAAATCTACTTTTTTAGATGCACACTCATATACAGCTATATTAAAAATTCAATTAATTATCGATTTGTAAAATTAAATTAACAATATAAATTACCTGTTACCACTTTGTTCGCTCTAATTATTTAAATTAGTTTTTTGAGTAAATAATTGTTATTACTAACAAATAAATATATTCAAAAGTAGAATTCCATACCTTCCATACCAATAATTAGCATTTTGTATATCTCTTTCAACTCCAACTCCGTTTCGATAACATTGAGCAACATCTGCCATTCCGTTAACATTCCCCATCTCTGCTGATTTTTGAAAATGAAGGAATGCATTATATGCATTCTTTTCAACTCCAATTCCATCGAGATAACACTATTTATTCCAAAAGCATCACCCATATCAGCAGATTTTTTAAAATAAAAGAAAGCCTTTTGTTTATCCTTTTCAACTCCAATTCCATTGCTATAACAATTTCCAACTTTAACTGTTCCACTCGCATCACCCATATCAGCAGATTTTTGATAATAAAAGAATGCTTTATGCTCATCCTTTTCAGCACCAATTCCAAATTGATAACAATAACCAACATTATGTATTCCTCTAACGTCACCCATATCAGCAGATTTTTGATAATAAAAGAATGCCTTATGTTCATCTTTTTCGACTCCAATTCCTTTTTCATAACAAGCACCAACAATAAATATTCCGTCAACGTTACCCATACCAGCAGATTTTTGATAATAAAAGAATGCATTATGTTCATCTTTTTCAACTCCAATTCCTTGACGATAACAATAACCAACATCGACCATTGCGATAGAATAACCCATGTCTGCGGCTTTAATGTATAATTCAAACGCTTTTTTTTCATCCTTATTCACATTAATACCTTTTTGGTAATTATATCCCAAGTTACGAAGTTCAGAAGGACTTGTAAAATTCATATTTTTATTATTTCACATAAAAGGTTCGATAGAAATTAAATTTGAACGTTAAATACTTGTTACAATTTTTTTCATTGCATTAAGTATAGATCTGTACTTATGTGTTTGTGACACGAATTACTAAAGAAATTCTATGCTAGTTCATAACTGCCATTAGATAAAATTGGTAATTTGTGTAGGGATAAAGACACGAAATTTGTCTATTAATCTCATAGCATCTTCTTCGCTCCAAATAATTATGAGATTTTTATTTTGTGACGGTGATACTCACAGATAGTCAAAAGTCAGCGAAAAGACTAACGAACGATTGGAACGTCTAACTAAAATTGGATGACATTAGCTAATAAATCATATTAAAAACAGCAGGAATATGAGAAATTAGAATGAAAGTCTATTTGCCAGAATGTATGCGATGAAGCGAAGATGATCAGCTGCAGGTTGATAATTTTATATAAATAAAATTATTAGGTAGTTACTATAATAACAACTATATATACTTATCAAAAATGTAATAAAATACATTTAATTCTCATAAAATTATACAGACATTGACTTTAATAATTATATTATTACTACATTCATAGCAAACCCATTTATGTAAACACACGTCTGAATATTTAGAAATCCGAAGTCATTATTTGCATGAATTCACATGAAGGTTTTAAAGAATCCTAGTGTGTTCATGAATCATCAAACTTTTATCATTTAATTTAGTTCTTTCATAATGCAATCTATTTATGAAATGCGTTATTTTTATTGTTATTTTGTTATGCTTAATTTAAAAAACTGTTTACTTAACACATGCACCTAACGCATGCACTTAACGCATGCTGTAAATATTTATACACTTTTTGTTAACTTTATTTTCGTAAAGAATAAAACAAACGTGATAGTTGAGAATTCTTGGTTGAAAAAATCAGTTCGACGTAAATGTTGTTGCTAAAGGTATGATAAAGGCATCAGTAAAACATTCGAATTATATTTACAAGATACAAATTTAAGTAATATTTCAAATAGCAGAATTATATCATACTAAGGTTCATGTATAGCAAGTGTAAGTATTTCCATAGATTTGCTTAGATTGGCTTTAATATTGATGTTATTTTTGCAGATAAGATTTCAAGATTGTTCGAACGTAATACAAATCATTTATATGTTTGCGATCCTAAAATTTAAATTTAATATAATTTTACCGGATTAAATGTAATGTATAATGTGCTTTTTTTCTTGTTCTTTTGCTTTTTTTTTTAATATATAATACTCGATGTAAAACACGATATATTAGTTTTTTATTATCTACTAAATAAAATCGGCTAAATAGAATTGGAACAACTTTAATCGCTTGGTGATATTTAAAATCCACCTAGTAGATTCTAAATTAAGAATGCTAAAATGTCACTTTCATTATATTCTGATAGGTATAATTTTTTAATTGGTATTCGATCATTTCTCATATGTCTGCTATTATTATATTTATTATAAATTGAAAATTTATGCTCTTTTTTTATTATCATCAATTATTAGTGATGTCAATTTACATCTTGAATCATCGATTTTTAATCATTGTAAAAACTGATATGCATGGTATTTTCGAAGTAATTCCTAATTCGATCGAAATTAAAATCATATAATTTTAATTTTCATGATTTAATATACCAAATATAATCAAAATAAATTTATTACAGATTATTTTTTGATCTATGAATTCGTAGAATTAAAAAAAGATGTTAAAATTTTGATATATTTATTGATTTCCAAATTTAAGATCAAGCGTAATGTGATAAAATTATATGATTAATGCACTAAAGGTTATGTATAATACACAGGTATATTCAACGTTGAAATGAATAGATTCTTTATTACAATTACAAAGGCGTTCTTTACATTATACATAACAAATAAAATTTTAATCTATTCATTATTTGAACCAATAGAGATAACTATAGCTCAAATTTTCTTTTGACCCATACTCAGATTATGTAATAAAAACAGAATCACTAAATCTTTTATCGATACGATTATATTGTAAAAATGTTTTTCTTAAACTTCATACTATAATTAACTTATTGCATAATTGGAGTTTTTTCAATTATTTTATTTACGTGAAAATGAGATATGCAATCTTAATTATGTTGAATTATCAACTTGTTATAGCCACTTTCAAAATGGAGTGAAGTTTCTCAGATCAGATTTCCAGAATTTCAAAGCTGGTTTTAATTTACTTGAGATACCTGGTATGTATATGAGCATACTGTAGAATTTTTGATCCTGATTGGCTAGATCAGGTGTAACATAAAAAAACAACAATCAAAACAATAGAAAACTGATGCTTATTGGCTAGATCAGGTGAAACATAAAAAATTGATTTTATATTTGTCCTTCGGACTTTAAATGGGTCCCATTTTCCTAGTATAAATTGAATTATAGTATATTTATATATTATTTATAATTACTGTATTAACAGAATTCAAATCACACTAATTATTTCTTCCGGATTGTTTTTTTGAAACTACATTTTTTTTTGTGGTACTGTATGTTGTGAATTATTATGTTTCTAATTATAATATATATACTCCTTGTACTAATAAATTCAATTTTAAAATGGCATCTTATCTATCTTGTAAGAATCCTAATGTCTTATAGTTTTAAGGCTCATATTAGGAATAATTACAACAAATGCAAGGTATAGTACATTAGAAATCAGATGATAAATTTTATAAATTTTTATAAAGTATTATTGCATCCATAAAAGTGTTTAAATAAATCGTCTGTTTTATTGTTTTTTTTTTTTTTTTTTTTTAAAAAAACAACTGATGTGTAAAAGAATCTTTTGATCAAAGAAGTTTTTTTCTGAAATTGTATTTGTATTTTTTCAGCAATTATTATTTCCGTATTATTATTTTTAAATGGCTTTAGTAAATGTGAAGTAGATAATAATATGTAAAAATTTTTAATATTGAATAATTTTTTACAATAAATAAACAAATTGAAAATATTCAAAATTTTAGTAAAGTTCAAAAATATAAGATATTGAAATTTCATAGCTAATATGAAATAGTATTTCATGATTAATTTAAAAATAAGGCATGATATTAAAATTTTCATGACTTGCATAAAAGTGCGAAGAAGATCAAAAAACATTTAAGCTGACATGATCAAAAATAAATTTATACTATTGGAGTAATTAAAGTACGAATTTTAAATTTTCATATCTTTTTATGAGCTACTATTGTTTTTAGAAAGAAAGAAAAATAAAAAAAAAAAAAAAAAAAAGCAAATAAAAAAAGTTTGATAATAAAATATAATGAAGCACAACATCATTATTATGACGACTAAAATCGTCCCAATGATACAAGTTAAAGTTATTAGACCCATTTTATAAATTACAGTAAATGACCATTGTCATATTAATATTTGATATAAATCAGATTTACATTTTACAATTATTAAAATGTCTGATTTTTTTTTTTTATTATTGCATTAATATTAGTAGTATTTTTCTGTTTTTTAAGCAGATTAGTAATTAAATACTGCATTTTACATTTTATTGTTTTTTACAATCAAAACAAATAAGAATGCGTGAAGGTGCAAAAATACCAACATTTAGGGTGCGTATTATTATTTTTAATAAGTTTATTATATGACTAACGTAAAAATAAAACATGCTTAAAAAAGGTTCACCTATAGCGACATCACCTAATATAAGCCATTTTCGTCATAGTGTACTTTAATATAGTGAAGGACATTCTATATGAAATTCTCTTGACAAAGTGAATTTACTAAAAAAAACTCTTGATATAGTGTATTGTAAATAGAACCGATCACTTAATTACAAAATTAGCAAATTGTATTGTAAAATATTTATGAATGTTTAAGCTGGGTAAGAGCCCGTGCATAGGTCAATGAAATCACATTTGGTTATAGTCTAAATTTTAGTTATTTCGCGGCCTGCATCAAAAAAAATCAAGGAATTTCAATGCAATCTAATAATTCGCTACCAACAACAACTTTTGAAAGCGTTTCGGTGATTTCGTGCATGTTGATGAGTTTTGAAGTGTTACATCTGGTCCGAATGTTTTTGCCCAACGAACGGTAACTCCTTAATCATATTATCGGCTTCCATAAATTGTTGTTTAATTGTTCTAACTTCAATACCTTGTACTGCAGAAGGAGCGCAGATGGAGTCAAGCCATTTATTAAGCCTGTCAGTAATAACCAAGGCAGTAGGTCGTTCCTATGGATAAGGATCCATGCATGCATTGCTAATGCAAATTCGGGTCTTAATCCAAAACAAATCCTTGCAGCAAGTACTTTATCAAATGGAATGCCATCGAAAAGCCTTTGTCCAACAGATATTTATGTCATGATTATTCCAAATGATAAATATCGGAGGTTTGTGTAAGATGATTGGCGAGATAACACTTCTGCACCAATCAACCAAGGAGTTCAGTCAAAATTGTTGGGACGTCCTTTTGTCTTTGACTTTGTCTTTTCTGGATTGTCAACTTTTAGGTGTTTTTTTAAGGCGCTACATAAATTAAAACACCATAAATTCCTTCAATCTCACTTTTAATTGATGATGATGAAACTCCTAAATCAGCAACACACGCGTTATCTATATCTTGTTGCAAAATATTTCCACTATGTAAATCTCTATGAATGTATCCTTGGAAGTGAATCATATTAATATCCGAAATTATACACTGCAACAATTTCACTTTATTTTCGCAAATCATTAGTGAAAAATCGTAAATATTTTTATTTAAAGATTGTTTTCTGCAAATTCTAACACGAAAGTATATTCCCCATTAACGTTTTTCGTTATTCCATTACATTTCAAAAATACATCTCTAATTCCACAAAATACTTTTAATTCTTTTATGAATTCTAAATGATCATTTAAATTAAATATTTTAAGGGCAACAAAATTATTATAATTTCTACTTTTATCATGCCAATACGCACGACATACAGTTGCAAATCCACCTTTTCCTAATTTTACAATATCTTGAAATCATCATAAGAAATCCATGGTAATTGATAATTATTTTCAATCAGCATCTTTCTTAAATCGTAATCAAGATCTATTTGTTTAGATGCACACTCATATACAACTTTATTATTAAAAATTCAATTAATTATCGATTTGTGAAATTAAATTAACAATATAAATTACCTGTCACTACTTTGTTCGCTCTTATAGATGCTGGTGAAATTAAATCAGTGTGGTAAAATGATTTCACCATTTCACCAATCACCAATCGGTAATGGTGAAATTGGTGTAACTGGTGAATTTGTGTAATTGGTGTAATTGGTGGATTGGTGGAATGGTGGAATGGTGAAACAGCGGAATGGGGAAATGGTGAATTTCCAGAGTCTGGAATTATTTCAGCCTGAAATTCGGTTAGGTTTTTGTTCAAGTTTTTACATTTTATGTTTTTACAGGCACACTTTGAGGTCAGAACTATTAACCGTCTATAGGACTGAGCAAATTCACCAACTCACCATTTCACCAATTCACTGTTTCACCAATTCACCATTTCACCATTTCACCAATTCACCGCTTCACCATTTCAATTCACCGTTTAACCAATTCAACAATTCACCAATTCACCAATTTCACCAATTTCACCAATTCACCAATTTCACCAATTTCATCAATTCACAAAAATAAAATTTTGGTGTAATTTTGGTGAAACTATTTCACCATTTCACCTGGTGAATTGGCTTAATTTCACCATCATCTATATTCGCTCTATTGTTTAAATTAGTTCTTTGAGTAAATAATTGTAATTACAAATAAATATATATAAAAGAATAGAATTTTATACTTTCGATACCAAAAATTAGCATTTTGTATATCTCTTTCAACTCCGACTCCGTTTCGATATCATTGAGCAACAGTTGTCATTCCATTAACATTTCCCATCTCTGCTGATTTTGATAATAAATGAATGCCTTGTGTTCGTCTTTTTTACCCCTCCTTCATATTGTACCACAGTTTAACATGCCACTAGTATCACCCATATCAGCAGATTTTTGATAATAAAATAATGCCTTTTGTTCATCCTTTTCAACTCCAATTCCATTGCTATAACAATTTCAAACACTATTTACTCCAGGAGCATAACCCATATCAACAAATTTTTTATAATAAAAGAATGCATTATCTTCATCGTTTTCAACTCAAATACAAAATAAAAAAAAAAAACAAAAATAAAAAATACAATAAAAATAACCAAAAAAAAAAAATTTTAAAAAAAAAAAAAAAACATAAAATAAAAATTTTCAACTCCAATTCCATGAAGATAACAATTACCAACATTACATATTCCGTTAACGTTACCCATATCAGCAGATATTTAATAATAAAAGAATGCCTTATGTTCATCCTTTTAAACTCCAATTCCATGATGATAACAATAACCAACATCGAAAATTGCGATAGAATAACCCAAGTTTGAGAATTAAAAAAAAAATTAAAAAACATTTTTTTCATCCTTATTCATATGAATGCACTTTAGGTATTTATATCCCAAGTTATGAAGTTCAGAAAGACTTGTCAAATTCATATTTTTATTATTTAACTTAAAAGACTCGATAGAATTCAAATTTGAACATACTATACTTTTTTAATACTTGTTACATTTTTTAATCATTGCATTCATCTTAATTATGTCAAGATCTGTACTTGTGTGTTTGTAACGCAAATTCTCGAAGAAATTCTTAAAAGAAATTCTGTGCAGTAGTTCATGTTGTGATATAATTATTATAACAAAATATTCTTTTTTAAAATTAAAATAAAAAAAAAAAAAGAAAAAAAAAAAAAAAAAAAAAAAAAAAAAAAAAAAAAAAAGAATTAAAAAAAAAAAAAAAAAAAAAAAAATAAAGGAAATTAAATAAGAAAAATTAAAAAAATTTTTAATTTAAAAAAAAAAAAATAAAAATTAAAAAAAAATATCCCTAAGAATCTTTAGGTATCTTCATGTTTTTTCTTTGGTTGCTACCTTTTAATTTCAATAGTGCTGATGGGCTTCGAAGAGTACATGTAATCAGGGTGTATTTTAATCACAGGATTTGGTATGATCTTATCAGCTTCTAGAAATTTCTTTTTAATTTTATCTATATAATCTATATCATTTGAACTTTCAATACTTTTATTTCTATTCTATAAAGTTTACTTGTTATATCTACTGCAATAGCCTGTTTTTGAGAATGAAAAATCCATGCATCGTTTCACTAATTCTATGTAGCAATCAGGAGTTCCAGAGACAAACCCAGGTCGTAATCCACAAATTTTTATTGCAAGATCCATAAAATAATGACCATAAAAATATTAGATCCTGTTGATATTTTTATCATCATTATTCCTAACAAATAAATATCTGTTGATTGTTTTCCTAGTTGTTCTTTGTTGTGCTTGTTGCATTAAAATTCAGGAACAATGTAAGACAAGATCCATATAATCCTCCTAATTTATTTTCTATTGATATTGTAAGTCACAGACCTGAACATATGCGTTATCTATATCATCCTGTAAAATGTTGCAATATGTAAATCTTTAAGGATAAATCCTTTAAAATAAATCATATCAAGATTAAATGTTATGCATTGTAATAATTTTAATTTTTTCTTCCAAACTATTTGTGATACCTTGTAAAGATTATTATTTAAAGAATTTTTCCTGCATGTTCTAAAACTAGAACATAGCTTTTTTATCGTCTTTTATTATTCCGTAGCACTTTAAAAATGATGGTTATATGTATCTGATTGTACAAAATATTATTAATTCTTCTATAAATTCCTTACTATTATCTGAAGTATTTTAGTGCAACAGATGTATATAAATTTCTACTTTCATCGAGCCACCTCGTGCAATATACAATCACAAATCCACCTTTTTCCTATTCTATAATATTCTCAAATTCGTAATAAAGAATCCATGGTAATTGATATCTATTTTTAATCATTATCATTTTTAAATTTCATTAACACCAAAATGTTCACATGCGTATTTGTATGTGACTTTAAAAAAAAATATTATTAAATCGAGACTAGAGTTGGGCGCCGAAACCTTTTTGGCCAAATCCGAAAGTTTCAGGTTTCGGATTATAGCTTCCGAAACCTCATCCTAAACTCCGAAACCTCATCCGAAACCCAAAACCTTATCCGAAACCCCGAAACTATTTAAGGTTAAATTTTTACAAAATATGGTATTGTAGAATGTGTTAACATGTTAGTACCAAGAGAAAATATACATATTTACATATAGGTTAAATTAGAGTTTGTATATTTCAGTTATATTATTTATTAAATAATAAATCAATAAATTATAGGAAACTATATTTTCTAGTCAATTTGCCAATTAAAATTCAGGATCAGGTGTAATATGTAGATTAATTTTGTATAACAAAAACAAAAAATTGCTAAAATTGCTTCTACTCTAAAATTTTGTCCATGAAACTACTTTTTTTTTATACAAAAAAAAATTCCATGCTAAATTTTACTATTAACCTTTATATTTATTTTGATTTTGCATTATAAATCATAGGTGATAATCACCTATGATGATTATTAGTTATTTTCTAAATTATAATATATATAAATTATAAAGAATATTACTAATCATAACTGGTAGTGATTGGTCACTAGGTGCTTAAATCTTTAAAACATACTAATTCAGGTAAGGTTCTTATGTTCGGTTCAGTTCGATTAGAGTTCGGGTNAGCGTACAGTACGTACAGTACGTATAGTTCTTTTCTGGCATCTGATTGGCTGGAACAAGTGATCAGCAAAAATTTTAGCGTACAGTACGTAGGGTTCCTATGTTCGGTTCGGTTCGATTAGGGTTCGGGTCCGGGTCCGATCGGACCCGGACCTGAACCATGAATTTTGAAAATTTCAAAACCGAACCCAAACTCAAACATGAAATCTTCGAACCCGAACCAAACCCAAACATGATAGGAGTTCGGTTTGGAGTTCGGTTCGAAGTTCACAAACATGTTTGAGTCCGGATAGAGTTCCTAGGATTGGTTCGGGCTTGAATTAATGAAGATAAAAATAATAGTAAAATCGATAATGCATACCTTGTATTGAAACCGGTGTGTCCAGTTGTTGAATAGTATTACCAACGTTTGTGGTCACTGTGGAACATGACACTAAGTCAATTATTATACTTTAATGTCAATTGATTGATTTTTACATTCCTTGATGCCATCTTAATTATTGGCTAACATATTTTGTCATGCTTGCAGAGTTGATATACATAAAATATATAAATGCTAAAACTTATCAGAATTATGTTAATACATGTGAAATATCAAGTGGGAAGATCAAATGCAATTACGGATGATACCTGTCTAACTGCATCAAGCGCCAGAATGGTGTTATGATCATAGCCAAAAAAGAAAAATTTTTACACCTTCGTCATGTTTTGATCTCCATACATACCCTTTTTAATTTGATTATCATTTCTTTATATTTTCTATATACATTATCTTTATTACCAAATATAGTTATTCATACTTGTCTATTCAAGGGATATCAAACATCTTGCGTCAACAGCATAGATAAGTATAACTATATGTAGTAATAAAAGATAATCAAAATTAAAAAATAAGCGTACAGCTAAAGATCAAAACGTGATGATCCAGTGTCAGAAATTTTTTTTTTTGGCTACGATTGTAACGACAGAAAATGAAATTAGGTACTACGGAAACAAGAAATAACAGGCTGTTTCTACAATGGCACCTAGTGTAACAATTATTTGGGAGAGCGTAGTTCAACTTAATGAAAGAAAATCATTTGACTATACTACTTTATGATGAAACAAGATTCTTTCTTTATAAAATTGATGCTTACTTTTATTAATATGAAAGATGGAACCTATCGAGTTAGCTTCATGTTAGTACGCATGTTGCTTCATTCAGTGGGCTTTAACAATCATGATACTAATTTAGATTATATACCCAAGAACGAATAATTATAAAAATAATTAATTACAATTCGGTCAATTACTCGCTTCTTTGCCATGTGTTTACTAACTTTTCAATAAAATCACTGTCAGCGCAAGCTATCTGCCAGCATAGTTCAAAGTAAACATAAATGTGTCACGTAATATAATGCTTTGGTCATAAGTCTAAATGTATTATATAAGACAACAATCTTTAGGGGTAGTAGCTCAGGAGCGCCTTTCATTTATCTAATAGCTAAGTGCAACGCAGCTATTTCTACTTAATTATGAGCTCTTTGTCAAAAAAAATTATACTAAATCATGATAGTGTCTGTGATAATGTCCGCAGTAGTGACCATGATAGTGACCATGATAACGATTACAATAACAACAGCGATCACAGTAACAACCACAATAACGACTGCAATAACGATCGCAATAACGACCGCAATAATAATATTAGTACCACTAATAAGGAAATTTTTAAAAGTGAAGTGTGGCAGTTTTTTAACAGAATTGTGTAGTTAACAGAACGAAAAACTGCTAAATGCAAGGTTCCGAACTGTACGCACAAGGAATTTTCCTGCAGAAGTGGAGGTTCGACCAAAACTCTATGCCATCATTTAGAGAGTGCCCATTGGACACAATATGTCAGGACCGATAAATATCGTAAAAAAAAAAGAAAAGACAAAATGAAGGTGGCGATATCGAGGAAGCATTCGGAAGGGTGAGTTTTTTTTTTTTT
>QKWP01000675.1:128984-218444 GCA_003550325.1 Gigaspora rosea
ACATTTATACGTTAATATAAAATGGTAATCGGGTTCGATTTTTCTGAATTAGCCCAATCGGAATGTTGGAGGGGATTTTTAAGTAAACTTAAAAAGTAGCAAAATTGGTAAGAGCTAATCATGCACTATTTTGTATTTTCAATAGATTAATATTTAACTTATAGCATTTATTTAAATATAATAAAATCTTTTAACCATAGCAGATAGGTTGGTTATAACAAAAAATGCCCAGATCACGCAATCAATGATTGCTTCTGAACATAATTGGGAAAAGTATAAAATTTTTTCAAGAGATATAACTAGATAATATATAACTTAATTTTAGTGTTAAGGCATCAAAAAAACATATTAAGATTTTTGAACTTAACATCTTTTTATCGTTAAAATTAAGCCATGTATTATCTGTCTAAAAAATCTTATACTCTCTCGAAACAATCATTGATCACGTGCTCTGAATATTTTTTTCACCATGACTAACCTATTTATCATAGCACCACTTATAGTAAAAAAACCCTGACACTAGTAAAAGTTAAAAAATTCACCATGTTGAATGACACAATTCGAATACTGCTCAAACTGCCATTCGACTGCCATCAAAACTAACACATTACTTCGCAGACTGCATGTCTGAGAAATCATGTGATAGTATTGAATGACAGTTCGAATGGTGACATTCGAATCGTGCCATTCAACATGGTGAATTTTTTAACTTTTACCAGTGTAAGTTTTATTCAAACTCATTTTTTTTAAATTGATTAGTGCTTTGTAAGAACAGGGCACTATATCTGGATTCATAGCTATACGAGTATTATTCAAGAATTAGGATAATAGTTTAATGAATAATTCCTAGGTCTTAATCATGGGGGATATTATAAGCAGTGCTATAAGATATAGCTTCATCTTCTATCTTTCATTAGAGTTATTGATTTTTCTAGGGTTTGTCAGATTTCACCTAACTTTTCTGATTTAAGAGATTTTGGAGCCACCAGCGTTTTGTCTTTTATTTCTCATCGGGTTTATATTTCGCTTTTGCCATTTACATAAATTGATTCACTAATAAGTTTGATATTTGGAACTAATAAATTGTAGGCATTTAACTCGCTTACTAGCTCTCATGATGATCTTTCTCACTACGCAATTTCACACAATCAATGGTTCATATTGGAGAAAATCGCTGAATTCCTTGAACCATTTAAGGACCTTACAACAAAAATGTTATCTAATTCATACTGTACGGCCTTCTGGATTATTTCTCTTTTTAATATTGTCTTTAACCACGTCGAAGATGTAGATTCAAATGCAGAGATGGGAAGTAAGTCATTATATTGAATCTTGGTTTAGATTTATTTACAAACTATATCAATTATTAGCTCCACTTTACGCTGCGGCTATGGCGGCAAGAGAAAAAATAGTTCAATATTACTCTAAAACAAATGAAACGGTGATGCTCTGTATGGCTTTAGACCTGAGAAGGAAATTCCACTATTTTACAAAAAAAGAATTTCCAAATTATGAGATCAAAGAAGCAAAAGCATTGTAAATAATTTTTTATATTTTATCATGAGTAAATCCTGATATAAGTCTTTGTATGTTGCCATTTACGGTGTTTATTTTTTACTTTAACAAATTCGCTTTTTAGAATGCGTAAACTTTTTGAAACTGAATATATACTAGTAACTCCATCTAATAGCACGTTTTAAGCACTAGCACTAAGGTAAGACCACCCACGCGATCGTTGCTAGATGCAGATTTTGATGAGGATGTCTAGAACTTTGACGAACTTGAATCCTATATCTCTGAAAGGCCGGTAAACAAAGAAATAGATGTATTGTCATGGTGGAAGGTAATGATAACAATTTTTATATTCAATTAGTATATTAATATTAAATACAGTATAATATTTAGGCGCACCAAATGCAATTTCCTCATATCGCCTGTATGGCTCGTGATTATTTGTCAATTCCCGCATCCTCTGTGGCTTCCGAACGAGCCTTTTCTGCAGGTGAAAATCTGATTACAGATAATAGGTCTCGATTGGCGCCTAAAATCATTAGAGCAGCACAATGTATCTGGTCATGGATGCAAGGACCATTGAAAGGAAAATTAGAATAAATATTCACAAGCTCGGATGACTTATTTTAAATACACAATAAGTGGTCTATTATATTAAAGCAAATAAATAAAATTAAATAATAAATATTCATGAACTTGAAAAGGCTTATTTTAAATAATTATTTTAATAAATGTTCTTATATTCAGTGATGAGTTCAAGTTGTAGTTTTAAACTATGCTTCAAGTTATAATTACAACTAATAATTCATAATCGATCAATAATTAAACAATCATTAATCAATTATATTATATTTACTACATTAAAAAGATATTATATCAGTAAATAAGTTGTCAATAAAGTGACAAAGCAATCATTATTGTGAGATTACTGCAAGAAAAATAGGACTTTGGTCTATAATTGATTATTTAAATAATCAATAACAAATCGAAGTTTTATTTTTTCTTGACAGGATTCAAACGATTATTTGAAATTGCATTCTTAGTATGTTAGTTGGTGTAATTATAGAATTGGGAGAGTGGCACAAATCCAAGGATTTAGCTCCTATAGTTACGGATAAGATTCAACAGTTTCAACTTCTCGAGATACAATAATAACGACATTTATTCTTAACAATTAACATGATAACAATAAATAGGCGAGACGTTATATTTAATTACTCAGGGATAAGTCTCTTTGGCCAACACTGTCTATTTCCTATGTGTTAATTAGACTTACAAACAAATCTAATGAAGCTAGGCTTTATTGAAATTAATTGGAGATATGATAATAGTGGAAGTGATTCCGCTCTATCCTACACATAATTCGTATTGTTAATATCTGTGCAGTTACTGCTATTATCTACACAGTTATCGCTACCATCTGTACAGTTATCGCTCTAACTGGAACATGATGATTCGCTACAATTCCCAAATTGGGTTAAAGGCACTTTTGCAGATCCATGTGAAGATCAACTTCCCAACAGGTTCTTACAAGCCTTAATTTCAAATAGGCCCATGAATTACAAATACAAATGATGTAAGTTCTATAGAAGAAAAAAGAATGAAATGAATCGGGGACTAAATATAACAAATATAAAAAAATAAATAAATAAAAATAAAAGTCGATATGTCACGAGGAACAGTGACAGTTGGTAAGGGAGTTAAGAAGATAGGATTGAGTTTACTATCGTTCACCTTTGGTTAAGGCTAGCTCTATTGTTCCACTCAACTACCTTTTATTAAGTGGCTCAGCAGCCGAAATAGCATGTTAAAGATCGCTTATGATCTGACAAAATTTATTCTAACATATAACATATTTTTAATATAGTTTGAGTAAAAAAATAAATTTAAAATCACAAAATTACATTCTTAAATTTTTTAGGTTCTTTTTAAATGCTATATAATTAAAATTATTAGTCTACATTGCAGCATTGTCTTGTCCAACTCCATTTTGTGTGATACCATGATTACTTAAAAGGAGAGAGATTAAGTTTGACATTGAACCACCTAAGACTTTTAATCGAGCATTACATTTTTTACCCAATCCATCATTTACATTAAAAATTCCATATTTAACCTTATCAAATGCTTCTTCTTTTATGAAATATTTCTACACCCAACTTTACTTATTAGATCTTGTAGAGTTTACAGGTGGTACGTCAGATGGTTGAATTGATGAAAAGGTTTGCAAATTTTCATCTTCCATTATACTAGTCGATCTAATTTTGTAGTGCATTATTTGAAATATTTAGTTTAATATAACAATTATTTTATTATATTTACTACTTCTAAAATATAAAATCATGTATTTAACTTTATAGATATCAGAAGAACAAAACAAGGATTCAGCAGATATTACTTAAAAATAAGAGCGATTATTATAATCTAATAGCCTCATTTTTGCATTTATAAAGTTTTTTTATTCGATAGACCTGATACTATTGAACAAGGCTAAAAGCAGCTTAACTAAAATGGAAAGTAAACAATAAATTTAAATAGAAAAGCATGCAATATGATACAGGTAGAGCATAAATAAAATAGATAAGACGAGGTATAACTAGCTTATATTACGAATTTAAGAGTAATTTAAAAATATGAGAAAGAATTACGCAAATTGCATATATCACGCTCCATTTCTAGTATGCATAATCAAGTTAGAATTCCATTAAAAAGTAAAATAATCTAATGCGGAGTGATGGTAGATCACATAATTGAAAGAGAAGCAGCCACACATCAAAGCCACGAAACCGGTTGGGCGCAACATCGACCTCACAAAAGGAAACTGATTGAAATATGGAACAGCACAGTGGCATATGTCAGCGATACACAACAATGCGGAATCAATGGGGGAAAAAAAAGGGGCAAAGAAAGCATAAATATACCGGTTGTGAATTTGAAATTTTCCCTCGGTGCTAAACCGAAATCAAAAAATTTCTCGACCCACCTGGCCCAACCAAAAAAAAAATTCAAATAGTAAATTCTTGCAAACATCTTATTTTAGGCCTTAGATTAATAAATGTTTTTTAATCACTAAGTTTTATTAGTACTGCCGTTGGTTCAACCAGTATTATGTCCAAAAGAGTGATCGTGTTCAGGCACCCAAAAGAATCTTGGCATTCTATCTTTATAGATCATCCTGAATTTGAAATCGTTGAGGATGAGGTACAAGAGAAGATCCATATGGGTTAAATGGAATTAAATATAGTAGTAAATGCCATAACTCGAATAACTTATTTCAGACTAGATTAATATAAGGATTTTTATACTCAATAAGTGCTGTAAAATATATAAAATTAAATAAAATATTCATAACTCGAATAATTTATTTAAATGCATAGCGTTAATAAACAAGAAAGGTTATTGAAATTTTATAAACTCCTATATGACCCGTTGACCCGGGTTCGGGTCTCTACACATAGGTTCAATTATAAATAATAGTTAAAATCTGATTTAAAGATCGAAAAGATGACTAAGCAAAGATATACCGCAGGCAAGCAAATCAAATCCTGTAAGTAGCCATTATGCCTAATCAAGAATATAGATAAGACATAAAGATAAATAAGTATACATGATTTGTATTATTATCAAACCCGAACATGTTCACAAACATTCGGACCGAACCTCAAATCAAACCAAACTTAACTAAAAAGTTTGGCTTCAAATCGGACCCGAAAACTTTTTTAAAAATAGTTTGAGTTCGGGTTTGATCCGAAAATCAAACTGAACCCAAACTTACCTAAAGTTTAATTTGGTCTGGTCCGATAGGAACCCTAAATTCAGGATTAGAAACTCTAAGTAAAAATGGTCAAAACATTCAAAAACCTTATAAAAACTAAAATACTAACAGGTCCCAAAATATACATAGATAGGTCAAATTAATTATAAAATTACCAAAAATAGAAAGTTATGCAGAAAAAACTTCAAAAATAAGCAAAAAATTACCATAAATAGAAAAGATTTGTATAAAAAACACCAGAAATAAGCAAACTAATACCTGACCTATCTATGTATATTTTGGGGGTCCTCGCCTAATCCTAAAAATATCTAGAGGTATAATGATTACCACTAGTTATTTCTAGTAATATTCTATTATAAATTATATATTATAAAATTTTCAAAATTTTAGATATAGTTTCGGGGAGTTTCAGATTATTGTTTTAGAGTTTCGGGTTTCGGGAGGTTTCATATTTTTTTTAAAAATCTGAAACTAGTTTCAGATAGGTTTCATTTTGTTGCCCAACTCTAATCAAGACCAACTGGATTCTGTGTTTTACATTACCCCTTCTCCCCTCTGGGGGGTGGTAGTTCATATATAAAATTTTGACAAATTTTTTTCTGAATTGTTCTGTGACTGTAAAAATTTTCCAAAATTTTCCATATCCCTATGAACAATATGTACAGTACCCTAGCCATCCAGAAAAAAAAGTAGCAAACATGTGATATCAATTATTTCTGATCTGATTAAATTTAACCAAAAATCAGAAAAATTCAAATTCAACAGTTAACTCTTTTTACGTATAACGATCTAATGGTTCTGGAAGAAAAACATTGTTATAGGAAATTACTAGTTTTTTCTAAGTAATTTTAAAATTTTAGAGTTGTTATATCCAGAATTCATTATACAAAGATTTGTTATATCTAGAGTCATCTATATTTTGTTATTATTAAAGACGACGTATACAAAGAAACTGCATTTTGATACATGCCATTGGTATGTGAAAAGATATTTCAATATTATGTATTTTTATCTGTTTATATTAAGTGAATTCTATTTTTATTTTGATTTGAAATTCATTTGCTAATATTATTGTTATTGAGTTTTTTATCATTCTACTGTAGTTGAGGTTGTTGTATTATTTTTGCTGTTTAGAATTTTTTAAAATTTATTTTTTGTAAATCTGTAGTTATATTGAGTTAGCAAGCAATTATTTTGATTTTATTTTTAAATGTACAGGATAAATTTTATATTTAGATAAAGGTTTTGTTACAAAGCTTATTATTTTAGTATGATATAGCATATTAATGTTATTCGTATTTAGTTAAGAATAGCAAATAATATAAGATCGTGTAATGCTTAAAAATAATTATTATAATGACAAAATTCTAGTTAGTGGATCAGATTATTATTATTATTTTTTAATCTATGTAAATTAATAATCTTATATTTCATAAAGGGTATGAAAAGTTAATTTTTCAGTTTGTATAACATCAAATCAAAAAATTTGGATTTTTTTCTGGATCTATTAGGTAATTCAAAAATATAAGGTCATCTTTGGGCAATACTGGGAGACAAATTAAATAGCAAAAATGGAATACTTGGCACAATTGGAATTTAAAAAATTTTTTTTGAAAAATTGGATTGGCAAGTTATGCAAAAATCATAATTTAATGCTGTGAGAATTTTGTATTTATTTATCAATGCTAGAAGATTATTGTAATTTATGTAAGTTTTTAGTTAATATGTGAGTTAACATGCAACACATTTGTAAAAGTATCTTTTAATTTGTTTTTTTGGGTAAGTATACTTGAATTTTTTTTTATGGTTAGTTTGCGATTTATTTAATAAATTATGCATTTGAATTGACGGTTTAATAGATAAAAGTTCTGAATAAAGTAACAGGGTAGTCATTTTTACATAATCATTAAATTTCAGGAATATTTTATGTCAAAGTTAGATAATTAAGCATTTACTTATTTATGTGTGTAATACAAATTTTTGGGGGAGAAAATAGCTAGTTAGAAAATATAAATTTTGATTATTCTGTATTTGTCAACAAAGAATCTAAACACATGTAAATAAAAAAAAAGCAAAAATATGCAAAAACTAATGTTTAAATTATTAAACTTGGTGTACTAAATAAAAATGACAGAAATGAAATTTTATATATAGTGAGTATTACTCTAATTCTGTAGTTTCTAATGTTAAGGTTTTTAACCTAAATTTTTATTTCAGCATTTAGATTATTTATTTCCTTTTTTTGGTTTGCATTATCTGCAGTGTTTAAAATTCAATGTTCCCATGAAGATTTGAATTTTTTTAAGAACATTGATATTTAGAGAAGGTTCTCTTATTTGATGGTTCAAAGAGAACATTTATAAAATTAGGATAGCTGCACAACGCAGTCACGCTAAAACCAGGAACGTATTAAGTATAACACTACAGATCTTTTTTGAAAATTAATATATTTTATTTTAATTATTGCAGTTGATGCTGACTTGAGGCTATTATAAAATAAGTATGTATGATCATATGAAATTCTAGTTTGGTAATAATAATAAATTTTTTTATTAATTCATTTTAAGAAGTCTCAAAATTATATAGATGAACTCTCATTCAGAAGAGTATTTTTTCTCATGATTATTATTTACACACAGTCATATGCATTACGCATCATAATATTGTAATGGTATAGTTATATAAATGTATTATCATAATTAGGGTAGCTGCATAGCATGTGATGTGGTGCAGGAACAGCACGATCACGTGCATTAGTTCAAAATGTATGTTAATATTTGTCAATAATTTGTTAAATTTACTAGAACTTTTTATTCGAATACATTTTAAAAATACTGGCTCATTTAGCGCAAATAAAAATAAATTAAGTAAAGGCAGACCATTAGTTTGAGTGCTTCAATTATAACATGCTTTATTTATTTTTGCTCAATCAGGTGACTATTAACACTAAGAAAACATATTTATTCTCCATTAATCACAGATTCGATATCAAAATATGTTACAGATTTCTAGAATATCGTAGTAACTACTATTATAAATTTTGAATGATCTAAAATAACGTAATGCGTAGGTAACCAATTAAAACATTTAAAAAGATGAACTATAAATTTAGATGGAAATTTTATAATTAATAACGTCATGTTTGCATCATATTGCATAATCAACTTATAACGTTTAGTAAATATAAATATGTTGACTCCTTCCAAAAATGAATAAATGAAAACTATTACTTCTATTAAAAAACGATTCTGCAAAAATCAGCATAGGCCACGCCCAAAAACGATCCCTCACACATTTCATATGATCGTACTGGTATATTGTAATTGTGAATAAATGAAAATCAATATTTTTACCCAAAAGGATTTTTCAAAAATCAACGTAGTGCATCAAAAAAGTTGAACGGGACCATCCCTCTCACATTTCATGTGATCATACTAGTATTATGAATCATTTTTTAATAAAAGAACAGAGTGAAACCTGAGTTTCAAAATAGTGAAATCTGCTTTGTAGATCAGATTAGGGTGAAATAAAAGCAGATTTTATCCTTATGTAATGATCATAGCAGGTTTCACTATTTCACAACTCAGGTTTCACCCTGTCATTTAATAAAAGTTGGCTG
Source organism: Gigaspora rosea (assembly GCA_003550325.1). Lineage (NCBI taxonomy): Eukaryota > Fungi > Glomeromycota > Glomeromycetes > Diversisporales > Gigasporaceae > Gigaspora > Gigaspora rosea. Next base: position 137,891 of record QKWP01000675.1, read on the forward strand.
AAATTTAAAACTGACTTTACTTTAAATGGCGAACTATTGATTGTAATTATGAAGTATTACAAACGATATCAGATTATTACTTCATCAAAGTAAATGATTGGCTTATATGTGCCACAAAGTGGCACATGAAAGCCAATAATTTACTAAAGAAGAATGAATTTTATGACCAATTTATTATAAGTTAATACATGATCTACATGCTGCATTCTTGATATAAATATATAAACCTCCTAACTAAATTTCACCTTGCTTTAACTTCCCTCTAAAATTAGAAATTTATGTTACATAAAACAGGGAATGACCATGAAAAAAAATGTATACCAATCAGCTTTAAGATTTTGCTTCTGTTTCAGATACCAGTAAAACTATACACTTACATTCCTGGTATTTTATGTTCTAGATTTATTAATAAAAACAATAAATTATATAAAATGTTCATTAATTTGATAATGTAATTTGATCATGATAAATTCTGCATAAATATATATAAGTATATACATATATACATATGTATATACATACTATGTATAGCACATATATTTAAAGTTGCACAATATAGATAACAAATAAATATTAAGAAAATTATCTTTAAAGATTTTTAAAATAAAACATTTATTAATTATGCAAGAGTATTATTATTGTATAAACTTATATAGATAATTTGTATCAAATAATATGCTAATACTAAGCAAGCAAAAAGATACAAGTATTTGTTAGTATGAAATTTAAATAGTTAAATAACAAAGTAATTTGATTCTAATTTATCATATTAACCAATAGTAGCATTAGTAAAATATTATAGAAAATCTTGTTTTATTATAAGCAAATATGAAAAGCACTTAAAATTTAACAAAATTATTAGAAATTAAATTGTATAATATATTGTGTTATGTTGAAAAAAATATAAAGAATTATATACAAACTTTAAAAAATTATTAATAGATAAGTATGAACTTAGTATGTGAATTGTAAGTATAGAATATGAACATTTTTTAAAAATTAATATTCAATTTATTTAATATATAATGTATATTAAAAAGTTTTTGAGAACAATAAAAATTTAAATTATGTTCTTTTGAGAACATAACTTTAGATTTGAATTTTAAATACTGATTATCTGCTCAAATAGGTAAAATGAGATAATCAATTTGTAATTTTTATCACGTAATATGAATAAATATACTTTTTAAATTAGTATGATTATTATCTGTTATGATATTCTATAGTAATATTTTAAATTTAAAATAGAATTTTATTTTATTTACAATCGTGTGTTAATGTAATTATATATTAATTATTTTTTTATGTTATTTACAAAGTTTGCTTATAATGAGTTTATTGTATTGTAGTAAATTTTACTGTATTATTTTCTTTATAATTCGATATAATTAATTGTCATTTGTATATAATAATATATAATTAAATTGTATAAAATTAACTATTTCTAAAGTATTTCAAGTTATATTTTGTTGGTGATGTGATGAAAATTAGATTATGAAATAGTAGATATATATATATATACAATAGCTGAAATTTGTAATTTAGGGTTCCTCAAATTCAAATCAAATCGAATATTGGATCAATTTGAATTTGATCAAATCAAATTGACACTGATTTAAATTTGATTTGATTCAAATATTTGAATTTGAATTTGATTTGAATTTGAATTTTTAATAGTAATTTTCAAATCAAATCAAATATTTGTCAAATCAAATCAAATTTGGCCATATTTGAATTTGATCAAATCAAATATAGTCAAATTTGAATTTGAATTTGATCAAATATTTGATTCAAATATTTGAAGATGAAATCAAATTGCGGAACCCTATTGTAATTTAGTTTATAAAATTTTAAGTATGTTATTAATGTTTGGTAATTCATTTTTTTTATTTATTTTATTATGCTCCTATTACTAATAATATATAATATAATTTTTATTAATAATATATGACATTAAATAAAATTACTGTTTGATTTCACATTACCAAGAAATATAAATTACATATTACATTGAAGATTAATCTAATTAATCATAATCAATTTATTATATTTTTAACAGAAAAACTTATTGATATGACTTTGTAAAAGCCAATTTTTGTATAGAAAAATGTTAACATTAGTTTAAAACTTTCTGATTAACCATGATCAAATCATTGCAACATAGCAATCTGATATCCAAGCTAAATATAAAATCTAAACATTTCTACTACCTGCAAATCACATAAAATAACAACATAAAATATATATCTGATATATACACATCTCATCTCTACTACTTGTAATCCACTTGATTGCTTTCTAATTACATTTTTATCACATAAATATTTCACCAACCATATATACATGTACTTTTATATTAATAATATCTTGTAGTGATTAGCAAAAAAAAACAGAACCTGTTCAGCTTTTAATTATATTTTATCACATAATTTTTTCACTATCTGCATGTATACATACTTTTTTACATTGATCGTATAAAGAGCAGTATATGAAATTTGAAAAAAATTTTTGTGCACATGTGCACAGAACCTCAAAGAAATCTGATACAATTCAGATGATTCTAAAAAAGGAAATTTTGCATAGAAATTCATTAAACATTGCATTTTTATATAGTAAAATTTCAAATTTTGCTCTATTTTATGCATCTATTTGGCTAAAATACTGCTAAGATTATACAAAATCAAATTTGAGTTGTATCAGAGTTCTTTGTTTTCCTATGTGCACATTGGAAAAATTTTTTGTGCACACTTTAAAAAATTTGTATAAAAATTGTGCACAACTTATATATTAATTAAGAAAATTCTTTGTGCACATGTGCATATCCAATTTAAAAAATTGTGCACACAAAAAAATTGTGCACATGTGCACATTGTGTACATGAGTTCTATTCACTGATGAAGAGATATTTCAATAAACCTGGTTAAAATTGATGATGTTATCGTGATGAAGCAATTAGATAACCAGATAACAGAAAACCCAAAAACACTTCCACTATCTGTAAACTGTAATACATAACATCGAATCTATATGCAAACCTTACCTAGCAATCAATGAACCTTGAATCAAATTGTCTAAAACTTCTATCACAAAAGCTATCTTTAATCTATTTTATGGTGATCTATAAAAAAATTAAAAAATTAAAAAAAAATTAAAAAAATTACTTTACTATTATGTAATTATTTCATCATTACATCACATACACACACTTACTATATCACTATGCATACATATATCGTCAAAGACATTTTAAAGAATAAATTCTGGTAATTAATGATCTACATAATAACAACATAATACATGCAACCACTGGATCAGAAATCAACCAATCAAAAGTGTTTTATGTCAATTATATAAAGAGATATTTCAACAAACCTTCTATTTAAAAGTGATAATGTTATCGAGATGAAGCAATCAGTTACCTGAGATAACAGAAAACCCAAAAATCTACATCGAATCTATATACACATCTTACCTAGTAATCAATGAATCTTGAATCGAATCGTCTAAAACTTCTATCATGAAAGCTAACATTATTTTATAATGGTGATCTATAAAAAAAAATATAAAAAATGCCTGCTTTTTAATTACTTTACCATTATGTAATTACTTCATTATTATATCATATACACATAATTACTACTGTATACCACTATGCATATATATATTATAACAAATTAATAATCATAATGCATATACTTACCATAACTCACTACACAAATACAATAATAAATACACAATAACTTACACAACCACCAGATTAGAAATTAACTAATCTATTTTAAAGAATAAAATTCTGTGTAGTGATTAACAATTTACATAATGACAATATAACATATATAACTACCGGATCAGAAATCAATCAATCAAAAGCATTGTACATCTTAACAAACCTTCTAGTTGAAAGTGATACTGTTATCGTGACAAAGCAATTAAATACCCGAGATAACAGAAAATTCAACAACTCTTCTACTATCTGTAAATGTATCATATAATATTGACTATATACACATCTTACTTAGCAATCAACAAACCTTGAATCGAATCGTCTAAAGCTTCTATTACAAAAGCTATCTTTAATCTATTTTATGGTAATCTATAAAAATAAAAAAATAAAAAAAATAAAAAAAATTCTCAGCTTTTTAATTACTTTACCATTATGTAATTGCTTCATCATTACATCATATATGCATAATTACTATATTGCTATTGTTGAAAGCGATAGCAGGTGATATGAAAAAACAACCAATCACATACTCCAAACAAAACTCAGATACACGGGATTTTGTAACAAGTCTGATAAAAGAGAGGTAGTTTGATTTGGCAAGGTAAGGCATATTGGGCTTGTTACAGGAGGACTGTATATTTGAGAATCAAGAAAATTCTTAAACTCAAAGGGTACATGAGTTTTTATTTATTATTTTCAAACTTTTACAATAGAAATGCACACATGGGCCTGCTTTTCTAAACAAATTTCAAATCTACTTATAAAATTTCTTAAAGAAAAAGAAAGAAAAAATTCGAAACTTTATGCTTTAAGAAAAATCATGTTATCTCAGGACCCGGACATCTAATATAGAGGTCATACTTGTTTTTTTCCAGCAAAACCCCTAAAATTTGAGAAGCAAAAAACAGTTTTTACCATTTATCTTGGCATCTAGTGGACCAATTTGAACAAACTTATTTTTAAAATGAAGCTCTCAGTAAGGGCATCTAAAAAAAAATTTATTCAATTCTAATCACTAGATCAAAAGTTATTTAAATAAATATATTTTGTCATTTTCAGCAAATTGGGCCAAAATTGGCCAAAATCCAGTTATGACCTATATGAGAGATGTCCGGGGTTCTGCTATCTCTTTCTTCTCTTTTAATTAATGACTGATTTAGCTATTTTCTATCATGGAAGTATGCATTTAATTTCAATGCTTTTGATTTTTATCGTGAAAATGATGGCACAGTATCATGCTATACCCGATTTGGCCTTGCAAAAATCAATTTTAAAATCACAATTTTAATGACTTTTCCTATTTTTGGCATACTTCTATCATTATGACTAATATATTAAACAAAGAGCTGATTCTTCTCTTGATGCTTTATTCTTAAATTGTTCCAAGTCTTGATTTGATCTTTCTTCGATTTTCTTTTTCTTACAGATTTAATGGCAAAGCATTTATCCAGGGCAAGGCTTGTGATATAGGCTTGAGTAAGAACCGTAAAAACTCTTTTTAGTACCAGGTGCAGAAATGTTTTTTTTTAAAAACTGTGACTGGCAAAGTCATATACTTTACATGTATCACAAGCTTTGATCTACAGGATCACATTTCTGCTAGCAGCTCTTTTAGACTCACAGAAAATTTGATCATTATGGGATTTCAGTCTGCTCCTAATACTATGTATATATATATATTATAATATATTAATAATCATAATACATATATATACTTACCCACAACCACTGATCAGAAATTAACCAATCAACAGCATTTTAAAGGATAAATTCTGGTGGCAATTAATGATCTACATAATAACAACATAATATATGTAACTACCAGATCAGAAATTAACCAATTAAAAGCATCTTACGTTAATCATATGAAAAGATATTTCAACAAACCTTCTAGTTAAAAGTGATACTGTTATCGTGATGAAGCAATTAGATACCTGAGATGACAGAAAACCAAACAACACTTCTACTATCTGTAAACCGTATTATATAACATCAAACCTATATACACATCTTATCTAGCAATCAACTTACATTAAATCAAATTGTCTAAAACTTCTATCACAAAAGCTATCTTTAATCTATTTTATAGTGATCTATAAAAAAATAAAAAAAATAAAATTACTTTACCATTATATAATTACTTCATCATTACATCACATATAATTACTACATTGCTATACATATATACATTATAACATATTATATTATAATGCATATACTTACTCACAACCACCAGATCAGAAATTAACCAATTAATAGTATTTTAAAGGATAAATTCTGGTGGCGATTAACAATCTACATAAGGCCATTTTAAGTTGATTCTTCAGTTAATATCACTTTTCCAGGACTCTCAGGAAGGGGGGAAAGTAAAATGAAACGAACATATAAAAATAAGCAAAGATGGGCCAATTTCATTGGTTTATATAAATCAGATGACTGGCAAGAGTTATCTAGCATTTGATTGGCTATTAATTTTCAGGGAGAGGTAGTGAAACTTCAGCTAGGGGTGATGTTAACTGAAAAATTAACTTCAAATAGCCTTAATTAATTAATTATATAATGTATTCATTAGAAAAAAAGAACTTCATACATACGTACAATTTTATAGCCAAAATTCTTGTAATCTAGTAATCAGATCTGAATCATTTTAAAATATGTATGCAATCACAAATTAGAATTTGGTTCCCAAGCTCCTATTAGTTGAGCAAATTTTGTCCTTTATTGAATGAAATTAATTACTACTCAGATGGCTTAATAATTAATGTAAAAATGCATCAATTCAAATAATTGGTTTGTAATTGTTATTTCTGAAAAAGTTAAATGTTTATTCAAACATTTTTTTACTTATTAGTTCTCTAGCTCTTCAAAATCAAATAAAAAACACTTCGGAAGCTCTATTTTTAGCAGTTTTTGTTGAATTGTTTTATTGCAAACTTAAATAAACATATACAAAAGAATAGCTAAGTAGAAGCCAAAATTTGTTCTTATTTATTTTTTTTTATTTATGTTGTTTTTTTTAAATTATGTTTTTTATTTTGTTTTTATTTTATTGTATTTTACTTTATTTTAAATTATNGCTCTATTTTTAGCAGTTTTTGTTGAATTGTTTCATTGCAAACTTAAATAAACATATATAAGAGAACGGCTAAGTAGAAGCCAAAATTTGTTCTTTATTTATTTTTTTTTATTTATGTTGTTTTTTTTAAATTATGTTTTTTATTTTGTTTTTATTTTATTGTATTTTACTTTATTTTAAATTATATTTTTTTTTATTTTAAATTATTTTTTTATTTTAAATTATTATTTATTTTTATTTGCTTTATAATCTTGAAATAACGCACTGAGAGTTATTTCAAATTTTAGCCTGAATTAATCTTAATTTAGGCTGTACTTCAAAACCACACACTATCATATTATTTCGTGATTATGCAGTATTGTTTTTTTTTAATTATTACTGTTTTTATACGTTAACTGAAAAATTAGCTTCAAATGGCCTTAGATAGGTTTAGGTAGTAATATATAAGCAAGCCTTCCTATGTTTTTAATTAACACACCAAGGTAGGTTTAAACTATCATTTTTTGTATTTTTCAAGGTTTTTGTTTCTCATTTTTGTTTGCTTCGCCAAAGATTATCAAATTCCTAATTTGATTGGGCAGGTGTCATGTGATTCTGCTCTATTTTGGACATCTCCATATATCAGATATAGAGCCATGTACATATGCTAGCCACTTTATAAATACTTAATTGGCCAGAGCGTAGCAATGGTCAATTAGTGTCTATGCAAAGTGATACAAAAATTACTTTTCTGATGTGCTTCAATTGTAAAAATCTTGACAAATTTAACTTTTTTGATATACTTGTATATATATGATATAAATATTATCAGAAATAGTATTCGAAAATTTTTTGTCTGTCCGCATGCGTGTTTATATTTTTGCTTTAATGTTACCAATATATGCATATTAACGTATTTGTGTAATATGATGAACATCATATGATGGGTTCCGGGCATATAATGATACTATATGCAGTACAATATAGTATTTAATTGCTGATACGGATAAGATCTGCAAAATTTTATATATGAATTTGGGGATTTCCACTGGATTTACTATGTTTATTATATGCTGAAATCTTACAGTGATCGGAAGTAAATCACCGGAAATTTCCAGATCTACCGGGAATTTCATATACGTATGATAATCTTTTTTTTAACGTACATACGTCTTTTTTCACTTGTGTTTTTTTTTTAACACACAATTTTAATTGTTTTTGATGATAAAAAAACCCTCCCGCCAAGAATTAAGCCTAGAACAACGAAGCCGTATTGCCGGCGCTTACCTGTGTGGTGTTAAACCACTTGACATTGCAAAAGTTTTTGATCTCCCGAAATCAACGGTGTATGACACTGTTAAGCGATATGAAGAGACAGGCTCAGAGCATCCGAACAAACGCCCTGGTCGCCCCGAAGCTCTCTCTGCGCGTGACAAACGCTCTTTAGTTCGTATTACAAAAAAAAATCGGAAGGAACCCTTGGCTGTCATCACTAACGAATTCAACGTCCAACATGATACGACGCTTACCACCAAAACTATTCGAAAGTACCTCCACAATTTAGGTTGGAGAAACTGTGTCGCCTGTCGAAAACCTCTTTTAGACAAAAGAAAAGCACTGGAGCGAAAAAAATGGTGCCGTGAACATTTAAAATGGGTAAATGAATGGCAAATGGTTGTTTTTACGGACGAGTCAAGGTTTTGTCTTCACAAAGCAGATGGTCGTGAAAGAACTTGGCGTCGAGTTAATGAAAAATATCATAAAGATTGTATAAATACGACTATGAAGTTTGGTGGTGGTTCTGTAATGTTTTGGGGCTGTTTTTGTTGGTGGGGCGTTGGACCGTTAGTAAGAATTAAGGGTAATATGAATTCGGATAGTTATGTTGATATTCTTGCAAAATATTTTATTCCTTGGGCAAATTCTTTAATGGAAAAACATCATGGTGAAATAAATTTAATTTTTCAACAAGATTTGGCTTCTATTCATACATCTACATATTCAGAATGGTGGATGAATTCGCATAATTTTAATATATTAAATTGGGCACCGTATAGCCCTGATCTTAACCCGATTGAAAATCTTTGGGAACGTCTTGATTCTGCAGTTCGTAACAGAAAACCCATGCCTACAAAGTTAGAAGAATTAGTTAAAATTATAGAAGAGGAATGGTATAACTTATCAATTGAATATATTCGTTCACTTATCTGTAGTATGCCAAATCGAGTAAAGACAATATATAAAGCCCGAGGATGGTACTGTAAATATTAAATAACCCAGGGTTTTTTTTTTTTAGGAATGTAAATATAAATATTTTATTTTATTTTATATAATTATTTTGTAATTATATAAAATATAATAAAATAAAAATCGTACGTAAAATTTGGCCTCTTATGTGTTACCTATAAAATTTCCGGTGATTTACTTCCGATCACTGTACAACCACCTTGTTTACATGGAATTTATATAGTCATCTGATCATTTTTTTAGTGATATCTCAGCGTATACTAGACCAATTTGAATGATCTAACTACCATTAGATGCATCTTAGTGAGCTCTACAACTTTCAATTAATTAACTTGAGCTGTTAGCTTAATAAAAAAAATCACTTACCATAGAGGTAGTTGTAAGATTTCAGCAAATAATAAAAGTTTATATTGTACTTATCCCCAAAATTACTATTGTTCCAATATAGTAATTCTGCAGATCTTATCCGGATCATCAATTAAATATTTTGGCTCTGGCTCTATAATGCTACATATTAGCCTAGCATATACTAGTAATATCTCATACACGAAGTAATAAATGAATTTATATATTGAATTTGATTTCTAAATAATAATAATATTTTATTTTTTATTTTTTTTATATGTTCATTTTAGTGGAAGGGCCGGGGGCCATTGGGAGGTGATGTTAACTGAAAAATTAACTTCAAATGGCCTAATAACAATATAATATATGTAAACACTGAATCAGAAATCAACTAATCAAAAGCATTTTAAAAGCTACATTTTTTTGATGGTTAGAGAATTACAAGTAGTAGAGATGTTAAGTATACAAAACATGGATTCTAGTGTACATATCAGCCCATTATTGTTAAAATCACAGATCATTTGACCAGATTTAACAATGATCTGCAAATTTGACAGAATTATAAAGGAAGTGCAGTAAATTATGTGATTAGAGTTTACATAGGTCCTGACCCCCACACCCCCTAGTGATAGGACTATTGGCCAATCAAATTTTAGTATATTTTAAAAAAATTCAAAAATGTCTTTGACCTAAAAATAAGTTACCCCATAATCGACAAAAGTCGCTACATAGTAAAGTCTAAATTTTACTAAGCAAATCGAAAAAATCAATTAAGTAACCTTATTCAGCAGATCAAAATACACTTACTAGAAAATTTTCATAAGCATTGGAGAATTTTTATTAAATGACTTCAACGGAAAAATTAAAATTTTTTAAAAAAATATATTCGCCCTACAATTGACAAACATTACTACATAATAAAGTCTAAATTATACTAAGCAAATAAAAAAAAGTAACCTTATTCAGCAGATCAAAATACACTTATCACAAAATTTTCATAAGTATTGGAGAATTTTTTATTAATTGACTTTTGTTTTTACCTTTGACAGAAATATTAAAGTTTTTTAAAAAAATTATATTCGCCCCACAATTGACAAACATTGCTATATAGTAAAGTCTAAATTTTACTAAGCAAATCGAAAAAACTCGATTAAGTAACCTTATTAAGCAGATCAAAATATACTTACTTCAAAATTTTCATAAGTATTGGAGAACTTTATATTAATTGACCTTTGATTTTTATGTTCAACAGAAAAATAAAATTTTTTAAAAAAATATATTTGACAAACACTTCAATATCATTGGCTATTTAGACTATATATATATATATAGGACGTGATATATGGCAGACCCCCAGGGAATTACGTGATTTACTGCACTTCCTTAAACAATAGGTTTTTCTATTTATTAGATATGCAAATGATTTCATGAGTTCATGCAACAATAATTATTATTATCTGTCAAACTCTTATGATTATAAATGCATTTCTTTCTGTTATTTTTTATGTGTGTTACAAAAATCATGTTTATTTGAATAAAACCTCCAGCTGACAACTTCCTACCAACTATGATCATAAATTGTCAGTGTTATACTCTTAAAAATATTTCTGCACTGAATCTCTCTTATAATCAACACCATTACGATCCAATTGATTATCCTTAAACCTTAAACCATCCCATGATGATGATTGTTCATCCCTTCCAAATATACATACCCTACGTTATTGCCTTATGTGGAAGTTGTATTAATACATACCCAAATCCCCAATATCTTAAACACACCCGATGATGATATTAAGTATACGCAATTAACTATTATGGCATCATACAGTCCCATGCAAACCCAAAGAGGTGAATAAGCCAATCAAAGAAAGACAAAGAAAACAAAAAAAGGGTAAAAATACAAGAAAACGAAGGTTTAAACCCATCATTGGGCACTATTTAAAAATGTCTGAAATAAAATTTTACATGTAGGAGGTGATTATTTACTTCTAAATTGCCTTTTGGGTTTGTATTAGTGTTGCCAGCCGTAAGTAATTATTACGACATTTATGGATTACAACCTGGATTGCAACCCTTGGTTATATAAAACCCAAAGTTGTAAATATCCGTATTGCTATATAAGGTTGAAAGAGTTATAATAGTTATTACAAGTGTTTGCGGGGCGCCACTGGCGCCCTTTACTGTGTAGAATTCTAAAACAGAATTTATTTCCCAATGCAGTATATACAGTGGTTACGGTTGGTTGAGTTAGTATTGAAGTTTTCATGATTTTTACTTTTAAGCAAACAAAATTAAACTTCATACTCAGACCGGTAATTATTGAACGATTAAACGATTACAGTATGTTTTTTTTTGAAATACAAATATTAAAGCGAACAGAATTAAACTTCCTACTCACCCCGATAATTTATTTATTGAGTTGACTATTCTTGTCTTTTAAGTTCGTTATTTTCTCCTCAAAAAGTTTCAGGTCCTTACAATTTCTAGTCTTAATTCTACCCAGTATGATGTTCTCCTAAAATTTTTTTTACTAATAGAAAGAGGGGGGTTAAAAGGAGGGTAATGTAAATTATTGAATCGAATTGGTCTACCTAATTGTGTGAAACCATTAATGGAAAACATGACAGTCATTCCAATTCTTTATTTTATTGTTGCGCAAAATGAAAAATTAACCTGCATAAATTTTTACGTGAACATTATTTTATTAATATACTATAAATTAAAAAAAAATAAACCTGGCTCACCGATCCATTATAGATTCCATTTAATGCATAATTAAAAATCAATTTTGTGATGCCTAATCTTAGATACAAATTTATTCTATCAAAATTTACAGTAAATTAAAAAAAAAAAAAAAAAAAAGCCCACCAACTGACCGAAGTTTCCAGATTCCATGTAATGCAAAACAAAAAATTAACTTTGTATAGTTAATCTAGATATGAATATTATTTTATTAATTTGATTAAAAAAAAAAGAAAAGACAACCGTTCCAATTCTTTGTTTCCTTGTTAAAAATTAACCTTACATACCTTTTTACATGAACATTATTTTATTAATATACAGTACAGTAAATTAAAAAAATAATCCGAACTCATCGACCCATTTTCAGATTTTATTTTGTGTCGCCTAATCTCAGATGCAAACATTATTTTGTTAATTTGTAGTAAATTAAAAAAACGCCACTGACCGACCAAAGTTTTCAGACTTTATGTAATGCAAAACGAAAAATCAACTTTGCGTGGTCTAATCTAAATGTGAATATTTTTTATTAATTTAAATTAAAAAAAAAAGAAAAAAAAATCATGACAGTCATTCTAATTTTTTGTTTCCTTGTTGCGTAAAATAAAAAATTAACATTGCGTAACTTTTTACGTAAACATTATTTTATCAATATACAGTAAATTAGAAAAAATAAACCTGACTTACTGATCCATTTGATTCCATTTAATGCATAATGAAAAATCAAATTGTAATGCCTAATCTTAGATGCAAACATTATTCTATCAATTTATAGTAAATTAAAAAAAAAAGCCCACCGACCAAAGTTTTCAGATTTTTTGTAATGCAAAAAAAAAAAAACAACTCTGTGTGGTCAATCTAGATATGAATATTATTTTAATTTAATTTAAATTAAAAAAAAAAAAAAAAAAAAAAAAAAAAAAAAAAAAAAAAAAAAAAAAAAAAAAGACAACTGTTCCAATTCTTTGTTTTCTTGTAAAAATTAACCTTAAATACCTTTTTATGTGAACATTCTTTTATTAATATTCAGTACAGTAAATTAAAAAAATAATCCTGACCCATTTTCACCATTTTGTGTTGCCTAACTTAATTTGCAGCAAATTAAAAAAAACCTACACTGACTGACCAAAGTTTTCAGATTCCATGTAACCATATAATGCAAAACGAAAATCAACTTTGCATGGTCTAATCTAAATGTGAATATTTTTTATTAATTTAAATTAAAAAAAAAGAAAAAAAACCATGATAGCCGTTCTAATTTTTTGTTTCCTTGTTGCATAAAATGAAAAATTAACATTGCGTAACTTTTTACGTGAACATTATTTTATCAATATACAGTAAATTAAAAAAAATAAACCCGACTCACCGACCCATTTTCAAATTCCATTTAATGCAAAATAAAAATCATTTTGTGTCGCCTAATCTTAGATGCAAATTTTATTCTATTAATTTACTATTAATTTACAGTAAATTAAAAAAAAAACCACCGACCGACGAAGTTTTAAGAAAATCAATTTTGCGTGGTCTAATTTCGATGCGAATATTATTTTGTTAAAAAAAAACATGACAGCTGTTCGAATTCTTTGTTTCCTTGTCAAAAATCAACCTTGCAGAACTTTTTACATTATTATTTTATTAATATACAGTGCAAAGTGTCATAATAAACGAAACTCTATTTTTTAACTGATTTATTAAAAAAAAAAATCCAATCGCACTTGTCAAAAAACCGTGGAAAAATTCATCGGTTATGACTATTACTATTTTTAATCCTAAATCTGCAATTATATGATCAATTGCATAATAAATGTGTCATTTATTCGTAATTGATCTATTACTATGAATTATTCTCACGAACACATACCCTTATAAGTTAAAATTCATTTTAACTGATTTTATTAATATCGGTTATGACTATTACTATTTTTAATCTTAAATCTGATCATTTGCATAATCAATATGTAACAAATCGTCATTTATTCATAATTGATCTATTACAGTACTATGAATTATTCTCACGAACACATACCCTTATAAGTTAAACGCACTTATACTTACCAAGCTAGAAATTAACATTCACAGAACATTAATACTATATAACATAAGGGCAATTAATGCCGCTAACGATGAATGGATTGTGACCATTTATACCATCTAATTTTCACATGTGCAAAATGATTGGTAAAAATGTAAGAGACACTCGTGACGGGCAATTAATTTTATAATGTTTTGAGATAGTTGTAATTGCTGTAAAGGTAGCAATTGCCATAATATATATAAGTATCATAATAAGAACTCATTTTGTACCCTAAACTGAGTATAAAAATATTAATTTTTTTGTATAGGGAACAATACTCAAGAAACCTGAATAATCTGCTTGAGAATAGTAAATTTAGCTTATCGTCAACAATATTTAAATTTTAATTAGTACATAAGTACTATGTAAAAACAAATTTTTTTTCATTGTTCGTTTTTGTAGATATCTGATACCTGTTGAAAGTTATGCATAGATGTAGATTGATATAAATATTGCTACAATTAGTAATCGTAAGATCTTAACGGTTAATAAAAATAAAGGTTTTTTTATTACATAAAATTAGAGTAGCTGCACGACATTGTCATGCTAAAACCAGAATTTAGTATAACAATTCAATCCATAAGCCATGTTGCAAAAGTTTGCAAGCCACTCAGATTATATTCCTATTAAGTTTATGCTTAAGGAACTCGTAAAACTTTTTAGACCCATTAGTGTAAAATTAATAGCCATTCTAATTACCGCAGCTAATTTGAAATCTCCATTTTAATTTTTTTTTTAAAAAAAGTTCACTGCCAAAAAATTGAGACATTTAGCAAGCACATCGCCATAAACCACCAGATAACACTATATGTTATGCAGCTAATAACTTGTTTATCTGACAGCGAATTTAATATGCATCATTTCTGGCTATTTAGGGCCTATAAATAACACATATTAAATTTCACAATGATTATATAATTTGACAATTATAGTAATAATTAGCATTTTAGTCTCTCATCTATCATATTTAGTTTATTAATGCCAACGTATAACCCAATTAGATTTAAGATTTTGCTTTTGACTTATTCTTCATAAAACCATACATTTCGTACTTCAGACTACGTTCCTGGTATTCGTACTTTATATTACTTCATGGTATAACTCACATAATCCAATCAATATATTTATCACGGATATTATAACCATTACACCTATTACAACCATTTAGTCTATTGCCTATTACAACCGTTACACCTATTTATAGATGGCGATGAAATTATAGTTGTTATTTCTACATTCAGCAGTAGAAATTGTTGAAATAATTTCACCAAAAATTTTTTAAGATTGAGATGCCAAATTAAATTTTAATTGTTGAAATTAATTTATATACAAAAATTAGATCAACTGTTGAAATTAAATCAACTGTTAAAATTAAATCAACAGTTGAAATTATCAATGGTTAAAATTAAATCAATAGTTGAAATTAAATCACCTGTTGAAATTAAATCAACAGTTGAAATTAAAATTAACAGTTTAAGGGTTCACAAGCATTTATCTCAAAGTGATTAGTTAATTATAGAGATCATGCACAAGTACTACGATTAATTGAGTAATACTAATAGAATTTTGTCAAAAATTTTTGTTGTTAAAATGCAGTTATTTAATTTTAGCACAACTATTATAGTTTCTGATCATCTTTTTTTTTATTGTGATAATAAAATTAATTGACCAAATAATTTATTTTTCACCAATTAAAAAAATTTCATACACCAAGTCTGGCAAGTTTTAATCTAAATGCTCAAAGTTTTGTTTTTTTGTTATATTTTAGTAGATTATATTAGAAGTTTTAAAAAATGAAATTTTAACAGTTGATTAATACTAACTAATAAATTATTTACTTCTTAGCTTATATGTATACAGCATTATATAATATCTGATATAATAATCAAGTATAAAATTTTAATAATATATTGTATTTATTCAATATTTTATAATTAGAAGATAAATTTGTATATAATTTTTTTAACATTTAATCGTTTAATCGTGTCTAAAAGCTTAACTTATTTAGGTGTTATGCTGAAATGCAGTATAAGAACAGTGTCGTAAATAGCTTATAAAAATATATATATATATATATATTTGAATACTTAGATCAGATCAACCGACAAATGACCCATGTGATGTTTGATCAGGTTGGGATCATGAAAGTAATAAATTAATTAGTAATTATGAATCGATTACATCAAAGATCAAAAAAAGGTCAATGAAACATCAATGTGGCTATTAATAATTATATTATGCCATTAGCAATTTTTATTGTACGTTTTAATCGATTTTAAGCCATTTTTGATTATTTTATTTTTTTTTTTAGAAATCAAGCTATATATCAATAAACAAAGCCAGTAATATCAAAAATAAATCAAACAAAAAACGAGGCATAACTTAAACTTGAAATACTTAAAATAATCCTTTGGAAGGGTTAATTATGTACAAATAGCACTACAAAAGCCATATCAAACTGGTTTAATACAAAATGCAAATCGGACCACAATGTCATGTAAAATATAACCAATGAAAGAATGGTATTTGTTCACATCATTTCAGTCCCCAGATAACCATACACTACATTGCACTCCATTCATGGTAATTTTAATGATCAAATTATTTCAACAGTTGAATTAATTTTGATGGTTAATTTAGTTTCAACTGTTGAATTAATTTTGACTATTAAATTAATTTCAACTGTTGGATTAATTTCAACTGATGACAAATAATTTCAGTTTCAACAGTTGAATTTAATTTTAACCGTTGAAATTTTCAAAATTAAAATTTAATTTCATCGCCATCTATACACCTATTGCAACAATTACACCTATTGCAGCTATTTTATGAATTATGACTATTGCGCCTATTACGGCAAAAAATTACAACCTTCGAATAAAAGGTTGCAACTTTACAACCCCGTCAAACCTATTACGGCAGGCAACCTTAGTTTGTATCATAAGTAAATCCCTGTAAACCAATCAAACTAAGAATATAGATGCCATCATTAGTTTTTATAATCATACTATATAATGACTCCAGATTAGCTGAATCTAAGATCCGGTAATAGGCGTGAAAAATCGATCGCACATCAATATAAATTTATATTTTTAAAAGCACGAAAAGATAAACCGCATATCGATATAAATTTATATTTTGGCCCAAGTCAGATCGATATTTTTTTCTGGCCCCAGTATGAGTATAGTATAAGATTACATACCATATAATTGTAACACTCTAGCACAGGTTAACTAAATTGATTTTTGATTGATTGAATAAATAATTATGCACTGATTAATGAATGTCATGAGTGCTTATTGTTTGCATTGATAAAGGTCAGAGATAAAATAATTATTATTAGGCCACGCAAAGTTGATTTTTCGTTTTGCATTACCCGCCGTCCCATTTTTTCAATTTTTTCAATTTTTTTATTTTTGATTCCTTGTTGTGCAAATGAAAAATTAACCTCGTATAACCTTAAATTTGAACATTATTCTATTTGCAGTAAATTAAAAAAAAAACCGTCCGTCCGTCCCGAATTTTGAAATCCATGTAATGCAAAACGAAAAATCAACTTTGCGTGGCCTTAGCAATAATCCTCCGATCCTATATCAAGGTCTAGAGATGGGTTTCATGCGTGCGCATTAATCGCATTCATGCGCACTTTATCCATCTAAATTTTATGTAGGAAAATTAAAGTACATATAATTTAAACCAGGGAATGTATTGTCAACGGAAATAAGGAATATGGATACAAAAGTCTCGAAAAATTCCGAAAAGAAAATGAATGGACATGAAAGAAGAGCAAGATCGGGGTAAAAATTTGAGCACGTATCAGATATTTTCCGAAGGAAAATAAAAATTCTAAAAATTATATCATGCGATATCATGCGCATTTTATATAACGTGCGCATTAATGTGCATTCATGCGCATATTTATAAAATGCGCATTTTTTCAAGGTCATAATTAATAATACCCTGATCCGTATGAGAATAAGCGGAAACGAAGCTTCCGCTAATCCCCAACGGATCAGGATATTATTATTACTAATACCAGTAATATGAAAAGTAAATTTGATTATATGATAAATTAGATTGCACCAAGTTTCAACAGCCGCCGAGTTCTATAAAAGTTTAACCGTTCAATGAGATTTCTGTTTGCAATTTTGACGGGAACATAATTTAACAAATGTATGTAGCTATTTATGTATGCGCGTATATATTTGCATGCGATAGAATTTGTAAGAAAAACGAAAAAAAAAGCGAAACAATCATTATACCTTCTAAATGCTGAAATACACGTTGTCGGTTTAAAGGGGTTGTTCACAAATAATAATCTGAAGAATAATGTCTTTATGCTTTGGAGAATATAATGAGCATGTGATGAATATAGCACCGGTAGCACTTGGAATATTAAATTTGATTGATTATGAATTCGGTGCATTTATCATGTTATTGGCATTTAGGGGGTTTCATTTGATCATGCGATCAATATCATGACTTGGTGTAATGATAAACAAACAACAAACATAAGCGACCAGAATGGGAACATCATATGAAAATTCATATATCTGATATATGTTGTACCCCAAATCTAAATTTTCACCAATTGTTAATTGGGACGGCCCAGATGTCAATTTACTAAAATTTAGCTAAATGACCTGCTGACATTAATTTGTTTAGGCTGATAATTTTGGCCAATTGACATTTGGGGCAAATTGACATCTGAGGCACAACATATATACACGATGCTAAATTCCGTTTGATTTTTAATGATTGGTCTAACAAATTATTAGGGCGATTGTTTTTTGATTTTTTGAGTGTCTTTTTCTGCACTATTATATAAGAATGATATAATGAATATGCATCAAACCATTAGATTATCTTCAAACCTCGCCTATTGTTATTGTTATGAGTAAATGTTAAAAATAATTTTCCACCTCAGTCTTTAGGCAATTGTATTTTCAAATAACTTGTCCTACGATAAAAAATTTTTAGGGCATAGGGTTCACTCTCTTGCGTAGTTATGCAAATTATCTCATATGATCCTCTAAACGCTTAAATTTCTATTTATTGATAGATTATTTAATTACTTACAAGTGATAAATTACAGCTTGTGTTTTTTAATAATTTGTTGATTGATTGGTTGATTTGTTTTTTTTTTCAATCCTGGGACTTAGAAAAAATATAAAATTTGCATTAAAAATATCAAATATGTATATATATGCTAAAAACGGTCGCATGGTGATTTTGGAATATTTTAGGGTGAGTAAAAATTTTTTTAAAAAGAATAATAAATTGTCCATTTTAATTTATCATTGAACTTTTTTGGCTTGACATTTTTGTTACGAAATGACATCATTATTGTTCAAAATATGGGGGGCGTCAATAGAAACCAGGCAAATCATTTTTAGTAATTTTTTTTTAAACTTTAGATTAAAATATCTTAACAACTACTAAACCAATCTTGATAAAAAAATTTTTTATTTTAATTCTATAACTACATAGAATTAAAATAAAAAAATTTTTATCAAGTGTGGTTTAATAATTGCTAAGATAGTTTAATCTAAAGTTTAAAAAAAATTTACTTAGAAACAATTTGCCTGGTTTCTATTGACGCCCCCATATCACGGAAAAATATCACATGGCCATATGTAATATCAATATTGTCACGAAAACAACGTGTGCGTAGTAGCACATGGAAATGACTTTAACCCCGATAAAAAAACACCTGCTCTTTTTATCATATGAACAATATCTTATAAGTAAAATAAAGGAAATATCATAAATAAAATAAAAAATAAATAATAAATAATAAGGGAAATTCTATTTTCACCCAGGCTAAAGTCACCTAAAGTATAATTTCATTATTGGGAAATTCTATTTTCACCCAGGTTAAAATCAGCCGATATATAATTTTTATTATATTAAAAAATTATAAATTCATATAATATCATTAAAATTCATCTATCCTAACCACTAACAAGCTAATTTATAGAATTTTTTGTTAGTGTTTGTATTGTATAATATAATGAATAAATTTGTTGATTTTCTCACAGTATGTTACAATAAATTACAAAAAGAATGTCACATAACACAAATTAACATAACTGGAAACAAAGAACTTAATAAAATACCGAATAGAGATGCTTGCGGATATTATTATTAATATATAGTTATCCGGCAAATTCATATGATCATGAAATTATTTCTTCTTGTTATTTTTTCATGTGTTATGATGTAAACATGTTTATTTAAATTAAAACTCAGCGAGCAACTCCCTACCAATCATGATCATAAGTTGCCGGATAATGTATAGTTATTGGATGCGAAGCAGCCAATAACGGAAATTATTTGTAAATAATTTCATTATCTGGCTGTGAATTTAATATGTCAGCTTCTGGGTCCCGAAGGGACCCAGAAATGACACATATTAAATTCGCTGCCAGATAAACAAGTTATTGGCTGCGTAGCATACAATAACGGTGTTATCCGGTGGTTTACGACGATTGTGCTTGCTAAATGACTCGAGTTTTTGGTAGTGATTACGTAAGCTGCCAAATAACGAATTTATTTGGCAGATGACGCAATCACTGCCAAATAACTCGATGTTCTGCATAAGCAATTTTATTTCTCCATTCTATTAAGTTAATTTCATCTAACTTATATTTTTTGTTAACGATACCGAATTATATCATTTTAAACTGGTTTTGGATGAAATTTTTGGTAAGCAGAATTTTGTAGCAAATGTGGTGCTTCATTTTTCCTTATACAAGTTCCTTGCTGACCGACTGATGATCCTTTAAGAAATAAATCGTTTGACTAAATTTTAATTTGGCACTCTTTGCTTTTATCTATCTAGCCTTAACTGTGATGTCGGGTCTCACGATTAGATACTGAAACGGGATTAACAGGAACAGTCTTAATCTTAAACAATTTTGTTAGGGATAATGGAGTAGACCGCAAACACTATCATAGTAAGCTGCCGAATTGTCGAATACAGTAATTTGGTACACGTGCCGCTCTACGGCACGTGATCATTTGCCAAATTACCGTTATTCTACAATTTTTGCACAATATTGTATACTTATCATTATGATTATAAAATTTAATATATCAGATAAGGGATCCTGTTATTAAAATCTAATAGAATACCATAATCGTTCTGCAAATTTGTCGGTCCAGTATTGGGATTGCGTTTCAAAAAAGTGTTTTTTTTTATCGTTACGAAATTTTTAGTGCAAGAACACGGACAATTCGGTTCGTATGATAATAACTTTCAGCTTGATTCTAAAATCGATTAGCTCAGATAGCTTTTTGTAGATATGACAATGGTACTCTAATGACAGATTACTTACATATTAAATATTCAAATAATTACGTAATCCATCCAATTACCTTATTGTTTGTAGATCACATGGTTACGTTAACAAGTTAAAAGAGTAAATATTGTTTTTTTTTTGTGAAAACGTAAGATGTTTGAAAACGGGAACTTATTGGATCAAAATGAATATATAAAAACTATTATTTTAAAACTTTGTGATTTTTTTTTATAGTTAGATGCAATATGAATTGTACGCAGCAAAAAAAAAAACAGAAGCCTTAAAGCTATTATTAATATACGGAAAAATAAGATGGAAATGCAGGCTATGGAAAACTCAGAAAATGATCATGTTTTCTGATAAATGAACGTGCCTGTTGTTAAATGACAAGTGTCTATTTTGCATTATTTATCTTAATCAAGGTTAGCATTTAGGCTTATAATAAGACATTTGAATATTGTATATCGTGGATATCAAAATGCAAGTTATATTTATTCCTGTGAAAAGATGTTAACAAGGACCTCCGATAATCGTCAGTATATATGGTTATTGTTCTGACTCTCTCTCACGGAATAAGTACTTGTTATTGGTCATGTTGTGGATGATAACTGATTATTCACTATGATACTGTTTTTATGACGTGGCCGAAGGTCACGTCATAATGCGGTATCTGCTGTGAAGAAATCAGCAATTATCAGCCACAATTTGACCAATAATACGCTTATCCGACATGTCTGGCGTAAACAACGAACGATTTTTGTGTAACTTATTCGGCCTCCTTCTAATACAAATACACAAATTTTCATTCACCTCTTAAGAGGTGATGAAAATTTGTGTATTGTATTAGGAGGTGACCGAATAACTTACACAAAAGTCGTTCGGTGTTTACATAAGACATGTCGGATAATTTATAGTTATTGGTCATGTTGTTGATGATAACTGATTATTCACTAGGACACTGTGCTTATGACGTGACAAAAGGGCACGTCATAACACGGTGTCTGCTGTGAAGAAATCAGCGATTATCGTTAAATTATTGTACATTCTGACGTAAGCACCTAGCCATTTTCTGCATCTTATTGGGCCATTTCTAAACGTGATGCTTAAATTTTGTGGTGAACAAAGTTTGTGTATCATGTATTAGAATTGACCCAATAACATGCATGAAAATGGCTAGGTGTAAGTGTACAATAAATAGTAAACACATGATGTCGTCTTTATGATTGTTACACCCGGATTTTACCGATAATATGATACATAATCGGAAACATTAACTTTTTTGATTTGGAGCTTCAGATTTATCCAAGTTTAAATAACTTACCGACCATAGTACGTGACAGCCACTCTAACTTGATGGATGATTTTAATCCATTAACTTGCGTGAAATAGAAATTTCTTTCCTATGTTATTTAGACAAGATCTTAATACGTTACTCATTAGCATTATTTAATAAAAGCCGGTAGAACACTTGATAATAGTTGATACTAATTTAACCTTAATAATCATATGAAAGTTTTTAAAGATAACCATAATTATCACATTAAAACAATTTATTTAATTTATGAATCACGAGGAAATCATTTGATACCGATCTGCTGAATAAAGTTTATGTTTATTAACAATAAACCTACACTTCTTTAAAGGTTTTTTCTTTGATTTACATTTAGCTTAGCCGTCTATAAATTGTAATCTCTTTTTCTTTTTGATATTAATTATTTTATTGATTGTGATACAAGTGATATAAAGGAAACAAGTTGTAAAGGCCCTCAAATGATGCATACACTTAGTTCCCAGCATATATTTATTACTTGTATGTGACTTGACCCATTGACATAAGCTAATTTTTATCTTTTAAAATGCCTCTCTTCCTCTCTTATCACCTTCTGATGATAATTTACTTTATTTTAATAACTTTGGCACATGATTTTCCGACAATGTGTTTTGTATAAATACAATTGATTCTTTTATTCGAACAGAGGAGTGGTTTTTGTAGGAAAAAAAAAGTTTGTAAACGACTTAATATGTTTTTGACTAATAATTTTTTTTTTATATTTAACTAATAATTTTTGATAAAAATAAAGGCTCTTCGTTATATATTCGGGATAAATTTATATATTTGATTTGATTTAGAGGTTCGTTATCAAAATTTTGAATGTATATAAATTTTAGTTAACTATTTCGTTAAAGAATGATGATTTTGTTGACAACCTTTCAACCATACCTTTTCCTAAGCATTACTATTCTGTTATGAACTCGAACCATTGTTCCTCTTATTTATTACTATTATTTTTATAAACCTTATTCATTATTAATTTTTCGTTTTTTTTTTTTTTAAATTTCTCTCAGAGCACCTTTAGCTTCACTCTCTAGGTAGACAAATAGCTATGGAGGGAAAAAGAAAAAAAAGTGCCGAAGCGTGTGACTTCTGCCGTGGTCAAAAAAAAAGGTGTGATAAAGTTGGGAACTCCTGCGTGAAATGCAGCAAGAGAGGAAAAGATTGTACATTCTCAAGAAATTCCTCGAAAAGTAAGTGTATAGCTTTTCCCACTTCAATTGTTAATAAGTTGCAAGAGGTTATATAAAATTTAATATGCGATATTCGCTGGTAGGATTTATATAATCCGTTTTGCTAACCCAAATTGAATAAGCTGATTAAAGTCTGCTTTATGTGTTCAGCATGTTCAATAAACAGATGGGATATGCAAAGAGAACATATATATTAGATACTGTTACCAATATGAATTGGTGTCGAAAAGGATAAACATAATGCATTCATCTATTTATATATGCTCTACAATTTTGGTTT
The DNA here is from genome assembly GCA_003550325.1 of Gigaspora rosea. Taxonomy (NCBI): domain Eukaryota; kingdom Fungi; phylum Glomeromycota; class Glomeromycetes; order Diversisporales; family Gigasporaceae; genus Gigaspora; species Gigaspora rosea. The sequence goes on from QKWP01000675.1 coordinate 162,188, forward strand.
GTTTGGTTTGTTTGTTTTTTGGACCTTAAAAATTAACATACATTAATTGGTTTCGTCTTTTTCGACTCCAATTTCATATTGATAACAGTATCCAATATGATATGTTCCCTCAGCATACCCTGTCGATACTGATTTTTATGTTAATGCTCAGTAAATCGTGTATATACCAAGAATACCACGCTAACTTGAAGCTTATTACTTTACATAAAATATAGGCCATTATCAAGGTGATCTACCGCACAATTATAACTTTCAATTGAAGACCAATGAGTTACCGGAATTTTTAAATGTTGGAGGTTTTGATAATCTCGATGGGACACCAGAATTTACATATATGGATGGTGATATCTTGCAAACGCATTCAAATTTTGATCTTGATGGGTCACCGGAATTTACACATATGGATGGCGATATTTTGCAAACGCAAACCGATTTTACTGAATCACCAGAATTCGCAAGTGTTGAAATCGATGTTCAACACTTCCAAAATGGAATCGAATTATTAGAATCTACAAATGCGGACGGTGAGAAAAATTAATTGTTCATTTAATGCAGTCAGGTCTCCTAAGTGTACCCTCTATAAGTGCACAACCTCCTTAAATGCACACTCAAGCTCCGGCCCAAGTATATAATTGATTTCTATAAATACGTTTTTCTTATTATTCTCTAAACGCACATGTTAAAGTGTTGTCAAAAGGGCGTTCACTGGAGATGCCTGAATAATAAAGGATACCATGATATATAATCATGCTAAAAAACTTACTGTATATTCTAATATAAAATTTCAGGTCAACAATCTGAAAGATTTCCAGGAAACTTGTATGAATCTTATGACTTTGTTAACAATTTTCATAAGAATAATATTCCTTAAGGTAATTTTTGAGTTGAATTTGTTGCAATGATATCAGTTAATGTTAATGATCTTGTGTATTAATGTTGACATTTTATTTATATCATAAAATATCACGGCTATTAATTTATATAAAAAAGCTCTAATTAAGCAAGGTGTTTGTAAAGGTATAGTAATAAAAAATTATTTCTTCAACACGAGATACACGTATGTTTTAATGTGGGTTGCCGTTGCGGTCAATAAAAATCAGGCAGATTAATGTTTTAAAAAAAAAATTAATGCCTTAACTTTCACAGCTCATATCTCGATGAATTTCGAAACTATTATCATCATTTAATAGTTAAAAAAAGCTTAACACCAAACTTTTCTTTAACTACTAAATGATGATATCGCTTCAAAATTCATTGAGATATGAGCTGTGAAAGTTAAGACATTAATTTTTTTTTAAAAAAATGTTAATCTGCCTGATTTCTATTGATGGCAGCCCATATGTCTGCGTACCTTAAATAGATGGGTTTCATGCGTGCGCATTAATGCGCATTCATTCACATATTTCGGAATCATGCGCATTTTATCCCATCTAATTTTATGTAGGAACATTAAAGTACATATAATTTAGACCAGGGAACGTATTGTCAAACGGAAATAAGGAATATGGATACAAAGTCTCGAAAAATTCCGAAAAGAACATGAATGGACATAAAAGAAGAGCAAGATCGGGTAAAAATTTGAGCACGTATCCGATATTTTCCGAAGGAAAAAGGATTTAATCATTATGCGCGGGTGCGCTGTAGCGCACTCTATAAGATCTGGTGTAACGTGAAATCAAAATAACCAAACAACCGTTCTTTTTGTTAGTTAGGGTTAGGGTGAGGCTAGGATAGTGTGTAGGCGAGAAAAGGGGAATTTTTTTGCGAAGAGTGGTTTCATAAGCAAAATTATAAACCACAAGCAATTTTTTAAAATATCGTCATTTTTTCCTGATCCTACGATACGATTGGTCGATCAGATGCGTTACAACGCATATGCGCTAAATTACTTAAACCAAGGAAAAATATAAATTCCAAAAATTATATCATGCGATATCATGCGAATTTTATATAACGTACGCATTAATGCGCATTCATGCGCATGTTATTATAAAATGCGTATTTTTCCCATCACTAATTTTAAATATTTTATTAATACCTAATCCTATATATTTGGGTTTTAGCATCACAAATTATTCAACAATTAAGCTGCTTAGATTTAATTTTATCAGAGAATCAAAATTTGCAGCCTCAAATATCATCGTCATTAAGAGGTAATAGAACATGTTTATCCGATTGTGTTTTTCGTTTTAATCTCATTTATATTTATATAAACTTATATTTACTTTACTCCTATTATGTGCAAAGTAGTTCTTAGTGATCTAAATAAGACCTTAGATTTGTATTCCTCCCAGTTTAATCGGTTATTAAGTAAGTTAATAATCGAACCAAAAATCTGACATCTAAACTTGAGCATAAGATTTTCAAATCTCCTGACATGATTTACAGTAGATGTATGTGCCTATAAATAATTCCAAAGAACTATATACTGTACAGTATATGTGCTATTTTAAGAAATTTGTCTATATTTACCTTTTATGTATCAATTCTCTCACAACCTTTACTAAACATTGTTATTGGTTTATTCTACATTATGCTAACTAGCTTATGACCATATAATAGGCGCATCCCTACACAGGGTTTAATATACAAGGTGCTTCAATTATTGAACGTTTAGCTTTACAAGTTCTTTTTAGTGAAATTTTGACAAAGTATTTCGTGATATTTTGTGATCATATTTTGATGATTGGGAATAATTAGAATCATCTCGATGAGATTATTCAGTTGATATACAAATAATCAAAAAATGATCATTAGATCACGAGATATTTTGATCAAAGTTTCGCTAGAAAAGAACTTATAAAGCTAAGCCTTCATGAATTAACGCCCCTCATGTTATCTCAAAGGGTCCGTATTATTTCACCGACAATCACTTCATATGCACCATTTCACCGACAAATTATTCACCGATAAGTTCATATACTGACAGTTCATTTTCACCGAAACTCATTTAACCGACAAGTTTTTTTCAATAAAGCACACTAATTATAACTCTCATTCTACCCTGACCCTAACGACAATGGCCAGAATTACTTTGTCGGTGAAATGAGCTTCGGTGAAATGAACTATCGGTAAAATGAACTTTTCGGTGAATAATTTGTTGGTGAAATGGGGTGTCTATGAAGTGATTTTCGGTGAAATGATTGCCACCCATCTCGGGACCCATCTCAAATCATGTTCCTATCATAGATCATGTACAGGCCTCGCAGGATATTTGAAAATTTCATTACTTGCTTATCCATACCTCTAGCAGAAGCATTTTTTATTTTATTGTCTTCAATCTCAAGTAGTTGTAATTTTGAATAAACTGCGCTCATCTTAAATATTTATTCTACGTATATAGACGAATTGCAAGGTGAGAATTAAAATCCTTAATAAAATCAATAATTATCTTGTAATTTTAACACAACAATTTTCTATTACATACAGAATCGAATTCAACTAATATAAATGCATTGCAAGAAGACGGGGGTGAGAATTTTGAGTACTCATAAATAATGTGTACGCTGACTCACCTTAATTCTTTACTATTAATATAACCGATCAATGCACAGTTCTTGAACCGCGTATGGCTTCATCTATTAATCAGTCGTCAGGCAAGTTAATCAATTCAATAACCTTATTATTCATTTAACTGCATCATTTTATCAAGGTTGTTAGTAGAATTGCAGATGCGTATAGTTTAAACAGAGTTGGTTTATTGCTATTATACTAATTTCACCAGTTTACTAGCTTCATCTGTAATTCTACTCCAGACTGCAATAAACATATCATCCACTCCGAGCAGCTCTGAAGAGGGTAATGAATTTTATTATAAGCCGGCTGGAGCACTTCATATTGTAATATTAGATAAAATGATAGCAAATAAGTTGTTCCGTATATGCTTTAAAAATCTTAAGTTTTTAATCTGACCTTTTCTATAATGAGTGCAAATGACTCGGATCCTATCGTTTTCCCGACAACCACTTTCTCGACAATGTTAAAATCCCGACAAGTTAGACGAATTAAGTTAGTGTTAGGGCTAGTTGCGGTCAAATTTTTGTAGGGATTTTATTTTTCTGGAAAGTGTTGTCAGGAAACGATAGAGACCTAAATGACTACTTGTCCTAATAAAATTTATTAGTATGATATAATATAATTAAAACAGCTATTTACTATAATGGCATAAATAGAACCTAATACCTGTTATATTTATTACAAATATAGGCCAATGTTGGAACACCTCTCAATCTCTAACAGATAGAGCAATGAATATTAATATCCAGGGAGGTATGAATACGTCGGAAAAATTTGAAATTAATTTACATAACGACCGAATTGATAAATCAAATTTAGGCTATCAAACAACACCAACAAACCAACACTCGTTGCCTGACTTCTAATGGTAAAGGAACTAAAAGTGCATTCATTTATTAGTAATGTTGTTAAATATCTAATACTGAAATTTCGGTTCATATTTTTAAAGATGGTTTCAGCAATTTCTATGCATTCCCAAAAATTTTTACATAAGCTCTTTAAAGAATTTAAGCTCGTTTGTTTTATGATTTAAACGTTGAAGTTTGTCTTTGATTTCAAGCTAGAATTTAAGTTCGTTTATTTTATTATTTATAAGTTGAAGTTTGTCGTTAATTTTAAACTAAAATTTAAGCACGTTTATTTATGATGTTTAACATTAAAGCTTGTCTTTAATTTCAAACTAGAATTTGAGCTCGTTTATTTTATTTCTGACGTTGAAATTTGTCTTTAATTCAAACTAGCATTTTATATTTGCTTTTAAATATAAATCAATATGGTTAAATAAGGAATTATGTGGATAAATAGAAGTAATTTTGCGCAAAGTAAATGTATCAATTTTCGCGAGCGTATAATAGGGAATTACCTAATTTGAAAATTTTCCCTTGATACATTTCTCAAAAGAATTCTTAAGTAGTACAATGTGGTAATACCAATTAAACACAGATAATAAATCTCATAAAAAATTAATATATCTACAACCAGACTTATCTTAAATCGAAAAAGATTCTTATTTTTAGTCCTCTATTGTAAAATATGAACTCTCAGCTACAGTTAGCGAAGATAATTCTTTGTCAAATATCGTATGTACTGTCTGAAATTATGCAACTACAGTATTAGAAAATTTACGCGCGTGCGGTTAAAGTAGTTCAGTTATATTCATTCGGATGACCGACGTACACATGAATAAATATGAATACATGCATAAAAAAATTGCATATGTATTGTTTATTATTTAGCAATATTTTAATGTTTTCAAACTTAGAAATGGGAATTGCAGCCGAATATGGAAACGTTTAAACTGTGTGCGGTCATTTGATTTTGATTTTTTTGCTTAAAGCTAGGTAGGGTTAGTTTAGGGTTAGGGTAAGAACAAGTCTGATAAAAAATTGTTCTCCGACATTTTTTTTCAATGCCCCAAGTTATGTTAAAACACTCGTTTCGTGTATTCTTTACATTTTTCGCCTTTTTTCTGTTTTTGTTTCGTCGGGCTGATCCGTGTCGACCAGCATAAACAGTTTTATTGGCGCTCGAACACATGATTGCACACGACTTTAAACGACCCTCGAACCGATTTGTGTATTTTTTATTGTTAAAAAAACTATCGTTTTCAAAAACATCGAAATAATTTTACAAATGTATTTCTATTAAATGTGTAGTCTGGGTATCCCCGGGGCAGTTGTGCACAAAATAAAAATGCAAACGACGATTGGTGCAAATTTAGCAATTTTTAAGCCTCATAGAATTTTCTAATCGCGGATCTTTTGTCATACAATTCATCCTATGTACAAAGAAAATCAATGCTGTTTACAAAACAAGAATATTATAAAACCTCTCTAACCATTGCTTTGTGAAGGACTAAATTACTAAACCGTTCACCCTCACTAAGCCTTGGAGTTCCGCAAGTCCAGTGAGCACCCATGCCACCAACACAGTATGTTGCGACTGCGGCACGAAGATTTAATCGCCGATCTTGATCCAGATTTTGATCAAATGAATCGTTCTTGATATTTCATAAAGCAAAGTAATATAAAAAAATCATGACATATAAAGTATACTGTATTGATAATTTAACTAACCCAGTTTCAATTCAGAAGTTTAATCGATTGCAGGACGGTAAATGACCTGGTCATTTGCCAATTTTTCAAATGACCTCAAATGACCTCAAAATGACCAGTCATTTGAGGTTATTCAAAATTTGGGTCATTTGGAAATGACTCGTGACCAAATGACTATGGTCATTTCCAAATGGCCGGGTCATTTGGTCAATAGGTCATTTTACATATAGTTAATCCAACCAATCGCATTGATTATTAATTGACATGCCATTTGTAAATTCGAAAATGATGTAATTTTGTAATCGGTAAATTATTATTCACAAACTTTTTTTAAAAAGGTAAATACACTCACTATCTTTTGTCTAGTGTTTTTTTCTTAATAACTTTATACCTAATATCTCTTTACAATAGGTATGGTAAATGGCTTAGTTATTTAGCCAGAATACAAATGCCATTCATTTATCGAATAAAGATTGGTCATTTGGGGTTATCAGCCATTTATCACGTGTAATAATATTTATTGGATAGCATCTAGCAACGTTTCATTTTACAGAGAACAATAATCAATTATGATTGGCTAAAAATTATTAGATAATCAACTAGTTTTTTTATTTAGAATCAAACATATGCATAAATGTTTGGTTTAAAATTATTTATAATAGCTTAAAATTCTAAGTAATTTAAAGTTTCATATTAATTTATATATGCTTAAATTTAAATGTATTTAAATTAACTATATCAACTTCAATAATATGATTAAATAAACAAATATTTTTAATATCAAAATTAGCTTCGATATATCCGATATCTTAGCCAATTAGTTAGCAAATCAACTAATTTACTATAATTAATAACTATTTAACTAGTTAATGAAATTTAGTTGACTAGCTGATTTTAGTCGACTTAGTCGACTAATATTTAGTCGATTCCTATCACTATTGTGGGTAAGTCGTGCTAAACCGTAACGCCGCCGGGACTACTTTTTCATAGGGATTGCAAGATTTTTCTGGTAAATCTTAGTTGTTTTTAGGTATTATTATTATTATTATTATTTTTAGTGTTGCTTCAATCTTATTATATGTCCTTATAGAATTATTATTGATAAAGATTGACTTAACTGGTTTTGTAAATGTAACCGATTCGATATTGCAAAAGCTAAGAGGTTTGCTTTAACAAATGAATTTTTATTTTCATTAATTATTTCAAGTTATTGAAAGAGACTTAATTTATTACAGTCTTACTTTCTTAGCCTTGTCTGGTGCGAAATTGCTGATGTTAGAATATCTGCCCTAAAAGGTATATAATGTTATAAAATTTGTGAAGTTATTATCATCAGTCGCAATCATTAATATTTATATACATCCGTAGATTTGGATAATTTGGTTGAATTATATCTGGATTAATGATGCCTGACGCAACACACGTGACCTGACGCAACTGCTCACGTGATCTTAAAAACATAATGGTTGATCTGCGCAGAAGCTACGGAAAGTTCTTAGGGACAGTTGAGTGGCCAGAATTAGTATTAGGGTTAGGGTTAGGGTAGGTGTATTTAATTAATGTCATTCAGCATGCACCTAGGATGGCATGTCACTATGTCCAATTTGGTTTAATTTTTTTTGGACATATGTCCAATTGAAAATGGACATATGTCCAAAAAAAATTGAAACCAATTGGACATAGTGACATGCCATCCCTGGCATGCACTGTCCGTAAGAACTGTCCGTAGACTCGGCGGTTGATCTGCGTCATGCGTCATACGTCAGTGACGCAACTTATGGTTTCGTCAGGTTGCGTCAAGGTCATTCTTCATTAGCTGCGTCAAGCATCTATAATCTGGATCGAACCTTAATTACGGATGTCGACATTGTTTATCTAGACGGTAATGTATTCATAATACATTTACTACAAATGTTTAATACGATACAAAATTTATTAATATGCAGACAAAATTCATAAATAGGCCTGCGCGAACTTACTCACCTTAGTTTAAACAAACACGTGTCAAGAATGCATCCTTGTCTCAATTAGGGTTCTTAATCGGTCCGTCCGGTCTGTCCTGGTTAAAAGACTTAAAAAAGCGGACCGGACTGCGGTCCAGGACCGAATAGGACCGAATAGAGCTAGACCGGATTGACCGATGATCAATATAATACTTTTTCGCTATAATAATGAAATTAAGTTTGTCAATATTAAGAATTTCAATGCTTTTACAATAAGCTTTTCAAATTTATAATATTTGCTTGTATGATATAAGAGAGCAATAATTAATACGTTTGATAATTTTAGTCATACATAAATTATAGATTAGAAAATAATATAGTATATTAATGTAGCAAAATAACATTTAATTAACTTCATAAATATGTATATTATAGTTAAAATCAGTTAAAAAGACATTTTGTCACTTTAACCACTTAACATTCGATAATTTGATTGAATAATATATTCATAATTGGGCACACCAAATTTAACATTAAAGTAAATAACAATTGCATAGAAAAAAAAATTTATTAATATAATAATGTTAGCATTCAAATACTTAAAAATTTATAAACCTATAAAAAAAAAGAAATAATTTATACATCGCACGTGCGATGTTATCGCACCTGCCGTAGATCATAAAATCAGGTGTAACATAAAATCAAAACAATTAAAATAAACCGTTTTTTCATTAGATAGGGTTAGGGTGAGGTATAGATTGTGTGTATGGGCGAGAGGGAGGTTTTTATAGTAAAATTTTGCAAGGGATTTTTTTTTGTTAGAATCCTAAGATAAGTTTCATATAGTGATTCTGGCCGAAATTAAAAAAATCGGCTAAGCCGATTTTTCGACCCAGTCGGTCGATTTTTTCTAAAATCGGCTAGCCGGTTTTATAAGTAAAAAAAAAAACTTTTTTCTCATGACTTATGAAACATCAGTTCACCGACAATTAGTTTACTGACAGGTCATTTCATCACTAAGTTTTTAAAAATTGCACTATCCTTAACTTTAATTCCAAACCCGACCCTAACGACAAAACCAGAATTACTGTCGGTGAAATGACCCGGACCGCTCAGTGATTGTAATCCTATTTGATAGGATACATTAATTTTTAATTTTTGAATTGCATAATTATATATAGTAAGGCTAATCGGGTTTTATTCTAATTATTGTAAGTTGTTTTGATCAAATTATGATTTATTTAAATTTTTTTTGGCTAAGCCGACTAAGCCGATAAAATTTCATCGGCTTGGTTGGTCGAAAAATTTTGATCGACCAGGATCACTAGTTTCATATACTCAATTTTAAGTTATAGACGATTTTTGACAAAACGAACGTTTGTTTTGAATTTTTTGATCGTAAGGCGCATCGCATGGGGCAATGAATAAATTTACTCTAAAAGTTTTATACGTATTTTATAAGCACCATAAAATTATTTATGTATATAAAAAAACCCCTGCTAGCAGGAAAAAAATTTTGAATGGTAAGTCTTCAGTAAACCAAGATTTAAACACAAAACAGCCCGAACTGTTTCATTATCAAGAGAATTTCGTGATTTAGTAACTGTTAATCCAGCTAAACTAAATAGTTGTTCACATGGAACACTAGTAGACATAATAGCTAGATAATTGTGTATTTGCACATAGGCGTTGTTTGAACACGAGTTTGAGGCAAGCTAATAGTTAATTTAGTCGAATGCAAATTAGTTTTTATCATTAAAAATCCTCGGCTAAATTAATCATTAGCTTGTTTCAAACTCGTGCTCCAAAATAATGCCATAGGCGTTATTTCGCACAAATACAGTGCAAATTGTGAATCAACTGATCACGCCTAGTGATGTGCCATTTATATGATGTCCAAATTTTTTTAGCGTACAGTACGTACAGTACGTATAGTACTTATATAGTAAAATTGCTCTAGTGGTTATATTATAAAATTTTTTTTAATATTAGTCTATATTACAATTAATATAATATTTAATTCTATTTTAATAGATAAATATTTAGGTCGTTCGAAGTTAATTATCTGATTAACATCACTTTCCAGGACTCCCAGAAGAGAGGCAAATGAAACGAACATATAAAATGAACAAACTGTAGTAAATCTATTATAAACGAATTGATTTCAAGTTAAATTTAGTTCAGAGATTTTAGTCGAGTTGCTAATTAGGTCAGATAAATTTGATTCAATAGCAAAAAAAAAAAAAAAATTAATAAATAAAAAATTATATAATGCATTTATCCAAGAAAAAGACTTCGTACGTATAGGCAAAATTCTCGTGATCTAGTGATCAGATCTGCATCATTTTAAAGTATGCAGCTAGTGATTAAAATAATACCCAAATTTTTTTAGCGTACAGTACGTATAATGCTTATATAAAAAATTAAGATCATATAATAAAATTAAATTAGTATCTATATTTTAATTTTTTTTAACGTTAGTCTATATTATAATTAATGTAATGTTTAAACCTATTTTAATAAGCAAATATTTAATATAGCAAATTAGTAATATACTATGTACATATCTGCTTAATTTTATTATGGCGCTACTTTATATATCTAAAGCAGCTACTTTAGATAGATCGCAATATGTACAAATTTAATTTATCTAACAAGAAAGCTTCTTCGGGTGTTGATCAATTAACGAATTTGATTGGTCAATTGGCACATAAATATTTCTATCGACCCCTCTTAATAAATGATCGGCAACAATTTTAGCGTACAGTACGTACAGTACGTACAGTACTGTACGTATAGTACTGTACGTGGCACATCACTAATCACGCCATTGCTGTCATTAATAAATTTCTCTATTTTATCAACGTTAACAACAGCCCGTTCTCATTATACATTAAGCGTGGTTTAATCTTGTTTAACAAACTAAGGAGTTTACAATTGCATTTTACCAAAAACAACATTTTATGGTTGTTTCAAAATGCGTATTATCATAATATTTAGTTTATTTGATATTTACTATTAGGACCGACGGTCCTTTCGATCCGTCCTAAAAAGGACCGGACCGGCCCAATCCCTGGACGGTGTTATGCGCAAATTTATTTTTATTTTCTTCTTTAAGTTAGTATTATATTATTTTTATATATCTGGTCTTGGAAAACGGGTATTGTGGCACGGTTGGTTGATTTGATCCCCAATCGACTGATTTGATCCACAATCGACTGATTGGATCCCCAATCGACTGATTTGATCCACAATCGACTGATTGGATCCCCAATCGACTGATTTGATCCACAGTCGACTGATTGGATCCCCAAACGACTGATTAAAACCCTCTACGAATTCAAATATATATAAGGGTTTAGTTTCTGCTTAGGAGACAGTAGTTAAGTTAGTTAACGATTGTATATAGTTTTTTATTATTGTGATATTCCGATGTATTGATTTATTTTAATAAAGATAAACCTTATAACCCGAAACTATGTTTGTTAGTTTATTGTTTTAAAACACTTACTTTTGTTCACGATCAAACTAAACCGGCACAATTTCATCAAGCTCTCCCAACTGATCGTAACAACGGACTGAAGGACCGTCGGACCGGACCGGACCGATTAACAGCCCTAGTCTCAATCCGTAAATCTACATTTGTCAATAGGAAATTAAAATATCTTGATGTTGAATATACGCTCGTTACAATAAAGGAGTAAGAGAAGTAAAAGGCAAATATCTTTTCTACTCATGTACGACTTTCTTATAATCAAATATAACATTTATTCAATTTTCAATTGATTTTATTTTTATGTAGGCTTACATTTGTCCTTAATTTGGATTTTATTCATGTATCTTTTCGTGTCTAATATTTCAAATGGTAAGAAAGCGTCAAACTTTTAAATTGCTTATGTAAAAATTTTAACGCAAACTTTAAACAATATTGCCTTTATCTTAAGATATTCATTCACTTCAACCAGTTCGCCTTAACGGAATGCCAAAAATTTGCAAGGATGAATATAAAAAAGCCTGTGCGTATTTGGCATGATAAATTCTCTGGTCATATGTATAAATGCTAAGCATATTATTTAATAAAGTTCAGAGCATTAAAATTGTATTAAGGGCTTTTAGCAGCTTTTGTAAATAAAGTATAGTATAATGATGATTGTATTTACGAAGAACCACCTTTGCAATTACTATTCATTTGTTTGTAGCAAGAATATACTGTAGCTTTTTTTGTGACGATTAATAAATTCAGCAAGTTTATAATCCTATTTTATAGATCTGTTACGAGGCATCTCCAAAATTTCGATAATGCGCATCAGACCGGATCAGCATTAAGAAATACTAGCCACCTCAAGTCTACAGCGAAATTATCAGCTGGATATTTTTTGTTTAATAATGACTACGACAACATTAATAAAATTTTTGTTTTGTTGCACTAAATACAAATATGCATGCATACATATGCAAATAATTTAAATTACATTTTTGCTACACGTACAACGATATAGGCAACTAATGAGCTAATAAAAAAATAACTATTGCCGCAGCTTTGTATCACTTTAACCAATTATTAAATGCCTCCGTTACGCTACAGACAAATTAAGGTTTTATTGGTTTTGAGCATAAATTTTTTTTCCTACTTAAAAAAATGGACTCTAATCAGCTTCTTGAACTTGGTCTCAAATATGAAGACGGTATTGGTGTTGAGAAAGACGAAAAGAAGGCTTTTGAATATTATATGAAAGCAGCTGAGTTAGGAAATTCAGATGCTATTCAATGTGCTAGTCTTTGTTATTTTTATGGAACTGGAGTAGAAATTAATTACCAGAAATCATTTGAATATTGTAAGAGATCTGCTGATTTGGGTAATGCTCGTGGAATGAATGGTGTTGGTTATGGTTATGAATTTGGAGTGGGAGTTGATCAAGATTATAATAAAGCATTTGAATACTATAAAAAATCGGCCAATATGGGTCTTAAAGAAGCAATGTATAATTGTGCCGGCTGTTATCGAAACGGGATTGGTACAAAGAGAGATATTCAGATTGCAAATTATTGGTTCAGAAAATATAAAAGTCTTTTGAAAACTAATAAATCACCAGATCATATTAACCCTGAACTTGGGAGAATATTAGACGATAATAGATTTAAATTATCTTGGATTAATTACGATGAGTTTAGAGATATTGAAGAATTAGGAAAAGGAGGATTCGCAACTGTATATAGTGCACGTTGGCTTGATAGAATTAATAATACGTGGAGGGATGTTGCACTTAAAGTGATTCGTAATTCAAACGAAAATGAGCAAGAATTAATCCAGGAATTGAGAAATCACTGTGTAATTGGTTTTGAGAATCCTTCATTCTTGGACTGTTCTGGAGTGTCAAGAAATGATGATGGTGATTATATTATTGTTATGGGGCTTGCACCAAAAGGGTCGTTACGACAAAACCTTGCAAAAGTATCAAAATTGGGATGGAAGGATAAATTGAATATTTTGAACGGTATAGTAATTGATCTTGAGTCGATTCATTCGCATGAACTCGTTCACAGAGATTTACACAGCGGGAATATTTTGCAAAGAGATGAGTTGCAACATGCATGCATCACAGATCTTGGACTTTCTAAAAATGAAAAGGAAGGAAAAATTTGTGGTATTCTTCCATATATAGCGCCTGAGGTTTTAATTGGTCAACCGTATACTAAATCATCAGATATTTATAGTCTTGGAGTTATCATGACAGAGATTTCAACTGGACAAAGAGCATTTGATGGAATTCCGTTTGATGACTTTCTTGTATCAGAAATTATCGATGGATCGAGACCTAAATGTTTAGGTCCTGATTGCTATATGACATTAGCTGCGAAATGTATGGATAAAGAATTTAATAAACGACCTAATGCAAAAGAAATTATTAAAATAATCACTCAATGGTTAAATGAAATAGATCAGGAAGGCGATAATGAAATCAAAAAACAAATTTTGGAAGGCGATAATGAAATCAAAAAACAAATTTTGGAAGATGATAAGATTAAACCAGAACCGAATAAACAAATACATTCATATGAAGTGTATACTAGAAAGATACATGATACGAAGAAATTTTCTGAATACTTTAGTAAGCCGATTAGTATTGTAGAATTCTCGAGCAATTCTCAAATTTCGAATTATCATAAATTAAACTAGCGTCATTAATCACATTTAGATAGAGAAATAATTTCTAAAAGCAGATAAGAAAAATCATTAAATCTTCGAACAAATAAGAAAATAAATGCTATTTTTTTAGTTGATACAGTTGTAAATACTAGTATTAAGGTCGTTCCCAAGCGCCTCAATCATTGAGTCAAAAGTGTTAGAAAATAAATTTTATTATTTATTCCATGGGTACTATGTAACAACCCGTGCTTTTTTTCTAAGTTATTCACACCGGTCTATATGAAAATCATGTGACACATGATTTTCATATAGACCGGTGTGATTAACGTTAAGTTTTGATCTTTTAAACTTTTTGTTTACAGTAAATCCTAATTAAAAGTTAAAGATCGAGAACTAAGTTCAAGATTATATAATCAACTAGACTTAGTATTTCTTTATAGGTCTTAAAATAGTCATATTTACTAGGGCGTAGGTTTTAAAATTGTCATAGACAAGCGAAAGACTATTAGAACTGGTGGGTTTTAAGGTCCAGTGGGGTTTAAAATTGTCATAGAAAGACAAATGACTATAATAGGTTCGAAGAGTTTTAAAAATTGTTATAGACAGACGAAAGACTTTATTAGGTTCGAAGGTTTTAAAATTGTTGTAAGCAGGTGAAGGACTTTACTAATTTTAAAATTGTTATGGGCATATAAAGAATTTTAATGTACTTTATTAATTTTTTTTTCATTAAAAAAAATTTTATTTAAATATTTAAAATATTAACTTAGTTTTTTATTTATATTATTTTCACATTTTTTAATGTTCTAAAAGGTTAAAAGTGAGTAACGTTTAAAAATATCATTTAAGAGTAGTATTGAATGTGCAGAAGATTCCAAAATAATAGGATCTTGAGCTTGAGGAATTAAATTCTTAAATTCGTTTTTCATACTTGATAGCTTTATGAAACTGGTTGAGGCAATACACTTGTTATTGTAGTATTCTTTACGCGAGAGATTCTCTGCAATTTGAAAATTTCTTCGGTTATTGTGATGTTACTGTTTCTTGCATTCGATTTTTATTTTATTTTTTTTTAAATAAAAAAATAATAGATCAATTATTGAAATAAAGTTTAAATTACTACAGTAGTTGAAGTTTATTGAATGACGTGTTGCACGGGTTGTTATGCTGTACACATGGGATAAACTAGTTATTTAATGGATATCGGTGAGCACGGTGCATTCCACAGATTAATAGTAAACCACGTGGCCTTCGGCCATGTGATTTTACTATTAATCTGTGGAATACACCATATTCACTGATGGATTCGTATTATTTCACCAACAATCACTTTACAGACATAACACTACACTGACAACCATTTTACCGACAAGCTTTTTTTACCGACAAATAACTCACCGACACTCAATTTGCAACAAGCATGCTTTCACCAACACATTGATTTTACTGACACACACTTCACCGACAGTTAATTTTACTGACAAAATCAACTTACTGACAAGTTCATTTTACCGAAAATAGAATTTACCGACAAGATTATTCTACTGACAATACAATTCACCAACAAACAATTCGCTGACAAACAATTCGCCAGATGCCTTAAGTATCACAGTTGATGCTGAAGTTATAGGTCTCGATTTGAAACTATAAGCCCTGCTAAAATCCACATATACTTTATAAATATGAAATCTATATCCAAACCCTACCCTAACCCTATAAGACAAAGACGAATTTTAAAATTTTATATCAAAATAGATCTTAACTTTAACATCAGCCGTGACAATAATTATTATTATCGTCATTAATAAAATGTGCAATTATTGTTGTCATAAAATTAATAAATTGCATAAGACGTAATTATTCTTAGTAGTTTATTACATTGCTGTGGTCTCATATGTTAATGAGTTGTATTGTCAGCAATTGTATTGTCAGCAAATCGTATTGTCGATGAATTGTATTGTCAGTAGAATAAGCTTGTCAGTATATTCTATTTTCAGTAAAATGAGCTTGTCGGTAAATGTAACTGTCGGTGAAGTGTGTGTCAGTAAAATCAACTTGTCAGTGAAAATGAACTTGTCAGTAAATCAAGTGTCGGCGAATTTTGTGTTGGTAAAAAATCTTGTCGGTAAAATGATTGTTGGTGTAGGTTGATGTCTGTGAAGTGATTGTCAGCGATTTGATTGCCACACTTTACCGATATCCATTAAATAACAAGTATTGATTAAGCGAGTCTATTATTAAGATAACTAGCACATGATCATGTGGCGGCTTCGCTGCCAGGTATGATTTAATATCGGGCATGTTAAACATTACTAATACCGGTAAGTTCAACTTTTTAAAAATTTGAATGATTTGGTCTGATATACCAGAATAAGTATTTATTAATTTGTGATCATAGTTATGATTTATGTATAATTGAAGCGAAAGGATATAGTCTCAGAAATAGACAGGATATTATGCTGGGTATCAACGTAAGATGTTGTATATTTAATTCATGGCATTGGCTGTTAGTTTCATGGGCTTCATAATGTAAGTGGGCTTAATGTGAAAATGACTATCATAGATAGGATTTGCCTGATCAGTTAACTATTATCAGTCTATTAGTGATTACCCATAATAACGAACTTATCAAATTATATAGGCTTAAAGTATTTTCATTTTAATAATATAGAAAATGAAAAAAATTTTGTTAAAGAAGATTATGTGCTAACAAATATATACGAAAGAATTTTTCATATAAAATTAGAGAATGTGTAATGTGGGATAAATCTGATGCTTATTATTAATAAATTAGAATTCATCAAGGGTTTAATAGGAGAATAAAATTAAGTGAACTATTCACTATATTTTAAGCTTTTAAAAATATTAAATTGAATGCTAGCTCTATCCTGACCTTTATCAAGATGATTCGATCTTTAGCTCATGGAAATAACATTGTTATTAATATTTTAAATACCATATTTACTTGAAATAACGCACACCTGCACATTATTTCGAGGAAATGCATGTTATTTCGAGTATGTGCATGGGCATTATTTCAGGATAAAGGTCTAATTTCTAAAAAATTGTGCGTTATATATGTATAATGCATAAAAAACCTGTATTTCATAATTTTATATATAGCCTTTTCTATCTAAGTCAGGTTTTTTGACTAAAAAATTCTTATTTCTGCTTGTTACTTGAATTTATTATTTCAGCAGATTATTAATTCAGCATTTGGAGTGTGCTTATATTGGGATGCACATTGGCGTTATTTCAAAACCAAAATGCTATTTTATGAAAATGCAATTTTCGAAATAATGCCCATGTGCATTATTTTGAATAAATACGGTATAATACTCAGATTATATAGATAAGAATATTAGCTTAAGTTTTTGCATTATTAGGATGTTTAGCAGTATGTACAAAGTTATCTTGATTTAGATCTTATATGTAATATCTCAATTTTCCTTTTTTTTGGTTGATTATTTTAGCATATAGAGTTTATGTATAGTTAATATGTGACTAGAACTATAAGAATAGTAAAAGTAATCTCTTTTAAATGAAGTTTTGGGGTTAATGATTATTTTTTATTATTCTTGCACAGTATTCATAGATGTTCTTTCGAAGGTAGTATACTGGTAGTAAATGTAATTTTTTTTATTAACCTCCATAGAAGACGCCATGTAGACATATATTATTAATAATTTACTTACTGACAACTAATACAAAATTATACTATAACAAAAGTATACCTATCAGCTTATTTACATCTTTATTCTGGGGTCAAGTTCTTTCCACTTGACCTAAAACCTATTTAGATAAGTTCAGAGAAAGATACTTCATTACCTTCTCTAGACTGTTACGTCCCTCCTTTAGTAAGGTCTTTAGAACCTTTAACTCCTTGCTAATTCTCATCTGACTATAGCAGATAATATCACTTCTGGTATCCATTTCTGTCCCTATTTGACCTGGGTATACCAGAACCAGATCTCATATAGACAGGTGATATGCAGACATATAACTGTTTATGTTTGGCAGGTGCTTTAACATTTGTAGCAGAGAAAATTTCTTTCCATGATTTTGGAGGTCCATCCTTATTTAAAATAACCAGGAGATTGTAAGCTTCAGACTATATTATCTTACTGATTCTACACACCAGAGCGAAGTATAATAGTGTTTGTATTTCTTCCAGGCATGCAGAACAGTCACCATTTTTTTCTAGCTGATATGTAGTAGCTAATACCCTAGAGGAAGTTCCCTACAATTCAGCCTCCAAATCACATCCTTCTTTCTGTTAATAGTCCATTTTTTCTTAATCCAACCTTTATGATCTGTTTGGCTAACATTAATGTTGACTTTAGCACATAAGTATTCCATAGTTTTTTTACTAAGAAATTACCGCATTGATTTCCTATCTCAAAATCGCCAAGGTCCCAAGCAGTGTTGGAAATTCAAAAAAAATTTTATGATTTTTGTGAACATAATTTTTTTTATAATGTTCACATCAAAAATAAATATGTTCACATAGTAGAATTTAGACTTTATAATATAATGACTATTTGCAATTGACCAAAAGTTGATTATATCTAAAAATAAGTTACTCACAGATTTTTTGTGTTCAAAATCGTCCAAAAAAGGTGTTTATTTTTGAAATATATGGTAAATATAATCTTTATATTAATAAATTATGAATAAGAAATTATAAAAATTAAAATTTAGATTCATACTATGTGAACATAAAATATAAAATTTTTGATTTTTTATGTTCATACTATGTGAACATAAAATATAAAAACATTGATTTTTTAAAAAAATTTATGTTCATTGTGAACACTGTGAACATATGATTTCCAATACTGGTCCCAAGGTCCATTGCCTTCTTCTAGCACTTTTCCTTCCAAATGATTTTATGCTTGCATATATGGTTTTCACCTTTCTGTCCAACCCTTAGTCGTGGCTGAATTGTTATTTAGAGCCTCCTTAAGTGTTATGTTCCTTTTACTCTGTAAACTTTCAGTGACCAATGCTCTTTCTACTTTTGCCCAGAAACCATCACCTGTTAACAGCTTTATTAACACTGAGACCAATCTTGTATTCAACATATCCTTCAAAATCAAAGCCACCAAGCCTTCTTGGTCATACCCCTGTTGAAAGGTTGAGTATCGTGGGAGCATTCTTGACCTATTTTTGATCCAATCCATGATCATGTTATTAAACACATATAGCTGTTTCCTTTTGGGAGGGGTAAGATATGCTAGATACCATATTTACGAGATAAACAAAGATTTCGCTACTAATATTCTACTTTTAAATGACAAATTTCTATTTGCCATAGAATTGATCTTATTTTGGATCTTATGGGCTAATTCCTCCCATAATCATTTCATTGGATTCCTTACTATCTACCTTATAACCAAGTATAGATATTAGTTCGTCCTTTGTTATTTTCTAAAATTGCATTCACTAGTCAAGTTATGTTTCTGTACTATCACTGTAAGTGGAATTAATATTGTCTTAGACCTATTCACTCTAGTATTGAATGCAGCTTCATATGTTCTAATTATCTACAAAACCTCAAGTCAATTACTTTGAGACCCAATACCTATAATCACGTCATCCACATATGCCACAATTTTAAAACATTGATTCTTGATCTCGATACCATAAATTCTCTCATGTAGATATTCAACAAAGGTTCTAAAAATAGCATAAACAAGAGTGAGGACAACGGGTCCTCTTGACAGACCCCTCTTTCTACCTTAAAAGGTTCTGAGAGCATATTTGAGTTCATGATGTAAGCTTGTTGAGATGAAATAATACATTTATAATATTAACAAAATTTTTATCAAAGTGCGTCTTGCTTAATACCATTTTTAAGTACCCATGATTGACTCTGTCAAAGGCTTTTTGCTGATCTACCAAAAGAAGCCAATGGTATTTGGATTGATTTATCTGGTTTCTCAATACTGTTAGTACATCCATGGCTGCATCTTATATTAATCTTCTGTTCACAAATCCTCTTTGATATGGGCTGATAATATCAGCACAAATTATATTTAGTCAATTTGCTATGATTTTCATAATTATTTTGATATCACAATTCATAAGTGAAATCGGTCTCTAATTACTTATTTCTTCAAGGTTATTATCTTTTTTAGGAATCAGTGAAGTGATATTTTGACTCCATGATCACAGCATTTCCTCTGACTCCAATACCATGTTAAACAATTTTACAAGTATCAGAAGAATCTTCTCCTTTGCTAACTTGTAAAACTTATAGCTAAGACTGTCAGTTCTGGGGCTTTAATATTGGCGAGAGTATCTATGACTCCTAGAATTTTCTCTTTTGAAATCTCCTTTACTAAGGACATATTTTGAACTAGTAATAGCTATGGCATACTCTGAATTAGGCTATTCACTGCTTCCACATCAAACCCCTCCATTTTATATAACTGAGCAAAGTTATTACAAATATACTGCAATATGGTAGTCAGATCCTCTTCCAGAGGTTTACTCAGGTCTGTAATTTTTGTAGTAGGTGTATATGAAGCTCTAATCTTATAATGCATAAAAAATACTTCATGGACTTTTCTCCATATTCTACCTATTTAGCCTTCGATCTAGTTTGCCATTTTTTAGCTAATAAAGATAGCCACTCCTGCAGTTGTTATTGTATATCTTTGGCACCAACCGCAAATCCTCATACACGTCACTACATAAAATCTTCATATTTACTTCTGTAAGCCTTTTACTAAACAATACAATTATGAAAGTTCTATTTATTTACATTCTTGATACTGCGTAATTCCTTTTCAACTTCTTCTCTAATCCTTGTGTTCAACTAACACCTTTTATCAAACTTCCAAAAAACAGCTTTTGATAGGTTCTTTGCAAAACACAACTTGCATTCAACCAATAAATGATCAGAATTACTATACCATGTAGCGTTTTCCTTACCGTATTGAGTATAATTCACATTTATAAATATATAGTCCAAGCGAGTCGCCATTAAATTGCTTCTGCGTGTTCTCTAATAAAAGATAAAAAGGATTTAAGCTCTATTATCTCAGCTATATCCACACACTCATGCATCTTCTAGTTTTAAAGCTCACATGATGGATTATTATATGACTCTGTATGATTGATTCTGTTTTTCTATGAATTACTATTTACATTCGTATCCCCAGCTATGATATTAATAACCTCCTCATCTATCTATAGGGACCAATTATTAAAGAAAGTAATTCAATCTTCTATATTCAGTAGAGTATTATATTGGTGACCAGATAAGAACGTCGTTTAAAATTAAACCTTGCTGATAATACTCATCTATTACATGCTTCCTTTATTTTTTCAAACTTAATCTCCTTTTTTCCTACGAGTAATGCTATTTTTGATATCTAGTGCAAGCTATACATCCACTGCTGCACCAAAAAATTCCTGATAAAGTGGTTGTAAACGTTGGTTTCTTGTATTAAAATTAAATTGCATCTATATGATATTAACAAAGTCATAATCTTTTGAAATTTTTGTTTGCTATTTAAACTCTTTACATTTAGGGTTGCTATTTTGATCATATTATGCATATATATATAAAATAAAAAAGAATAAAATTGCTTATGCAATCTATAGTTACTACAATATGTAATTATATTCATTTGCCTAATGAGGTTTTGCCTCTTTTAGGTACTCTATTCTTATCATATGGGGAAGCCCTCTTTTCACTACTGAGTTACTATTTTTCTTCTTATTTTTTTGCTAATTACTTGAATAAATCCTTCATTATCACCTATCTGCTTCGATCTACTATCCGTTTTTACTAATATGTCCATTTTCTCAGCCTCCTGATGAACAGTCTCTTCTATGCTGATTTCTTTTTTTGGCCCAACTAGAGTAGTCTTTACTGCTTCCTCATTCTCTGCTTCTGAGGTACCTACCATGTTAACCACCTCCTGTATGACTTCTTTGACTTGATTAACCAGAGAATTCCATCTGCTGCATGTTTCTAAGTTTTCGTTACTTTCATTACACACTACTTCCGACTTGTTGTTATTAAAGTTAGGGATATTACCAAAAATGGAAATCAATTCTAGAACATATCTAGAACGATCTACTGGGCTTTAATTGGTTCTCAATAATCTTTTTTTACTTAAAGTTCAGGAGAGCTCGCTATGCCTAAACGATATATGAAAAGAAAGTTAAGGTTATATAGGTTTATAATCTGTTATGATCTCTATATAATCTACCTTCTACCTTTTTAAAAAAGGTAAATAAGACTCTAAATTATATAGAACTTTCTTAAGTGTACTCTTTTTTTTCTTGAAATACATTTGAACAAAATCCATGATCAAAGCTAAGTATTATGAACAAAGACGCTTATACTACACAATAATTCTTTTGTTTGACTCATGTAAAATTTTATTTTATAGTTTTATATTATTAACTTGATTGTTGCTTCAGAGAACAGGAATGAATCAACTTCACATAAATTGAACTTTCGAACAGTTTAAGAAAACTGCTGACATAGGAAAAGCTGAAGTACATATAATGTTGACTGTTATGAAAATGAGATCAGTGTAAAGAAGAACGAACTTAAAGCGTTTAAATATTATTAGAAAGCTGCCGATTTGGACATTTACAATATTGAAGTTTTTTATAAAAATGAAATTAAATAGAAAAAATGAATGCAAAGTTGTTGAGCATTGAGTGTTGGTGTTTGTTATCGAAATGGGATTTAGGTTAAGTAAAGTTTCAATTCCTATTCTTTGGCATGAACTATTTTCACTCAAATAAAGCTTTTATTCATTTCCAATTATTTTTTGACAAAAATTTAATTTTAAAAGATTAGCAAGATCTATTTTCATTCAAACGAAGAATTTATTTCTAATTATTTTTTGATGAAAATTCGATTTTAAAAATTGGCGAGATTTATTTTAATTCAAATGAAGGAAAATTCATTTCTAATTATTTTTTGATGAAAATTCGATTTTAAAAATTGGCAAGATTTATTTTCATTCAAATGAAGGAAAATTCATTTCTAATTATTTTTCGATGAAAATTCAATTTTGCAAGATCTATTTTCATGGGATCAAAGTTAAGTAAAATTTCAATTTCTATTCTTTGGCATGATCCATATTGGCTCAAACGAAGCCTTTATTCATTTCTAATTATTTTTTAATGAAAATTGAATTTTAAAAGATTGGCAAAATCTATTTTTGTTCAAATGAAAGGATCTAAGTTAAGTAAAATATCAATTTCTATTCTTTGCATGGTCCATTTTCACTCAAATAAAGCCTTTATTCATTTATTTCTAATTATTTTTCTATGAATTCGATTTGAAAAATTGGCAAGTTCTATTTTTGTTCAAACAAAGGGGTCTAAGTTAAATAAAATTTCAATTTCTATTCTTTGGCACAATCCATTTTTGCTCAAATGAAGCCTTTATTTATTTTAATTATTTTTCAATAAAAATTTAATTTTAAAAGATTAGCAAGTTCTATTTTTGTTCAAACAAAGGCATTAATTATTTTCATTTTTTGTCGAAGTTGAAAATTTTATTTTTAAATATTAATCTAAATTTCGATTTCTATTCTTTGGCAAAATTCATTTTTGTTCAAACAAAAGCATTTATTTATTCTAATTATGTTCTTGTTTTTGTTGAAGATATAAATATATAAATAAATACAAATATATGATATTGTTTACTTTGATTTTATTTATCATATTTAAATTTTTGTTGCTGAAGTTTATTTTTACTATTCTGCCTTGTGATTTAAACCCAATACAATGCCTTTGAAATTGCTGCATAGATGGCATGCAATTTCTTAAAATATTTTATAATTATTAAATTTCTGTCTATTCGGTTCAAAAAATATAAATTCTAAATATTGGTTGGTTTTAAAAACCCAATATAATTATAATCGTCTCCTTCTGTTTTAATATTGGTTTCGAAGCATCATTTTTTTGTTCTATAATTGGGCTTTTGGTTTAATCCAGGTAAATAATTCAAATTAAACTATAACACAAGCACATAAAATCTATATTATTGTTGTATAAATATGCAAATATAGATACTCAGTATTACAGATAAAAAATGGCAAAGAGTGTAAAAGTGAGAGTCTGTTGCTTCGCTCAAGACAATTTTGGTATTAATAATTAGCCAATTACATGACTGTTTTCTCGTAATCTCTAGAATCATATTATCAATAGTTTATTACTATAAATAGTATAATCAGCATTGTCCATTTTTGGTAATATCCCTGACTGTATTACTCTCTATGTTCGAACTATATGCCCTGTCCATTACATATGAGTTATCTGCACTAAAGGTTATTCTATCCTGACTTTCCCTATGAAAAATTTTTAATGAATATATTCAGATTATAATCCGAGTAGGTTGAATATATTCTGATTATATTCCAAACTGAAATTATATATCTAAAATAAAAACTTCAATATTGATACTGTTCTAGAAATTTTTGGAAAACTTTTTATAAATTAAAAATAATCCAGAAATTTTCAGGATTTAAAAATTTATTCAGGAATTTTTTTTAATTATTATTGTATGATAAAACCAATATTCAGAATTTTATCTGAATATAACCCAATTTTCTCTATCTATAATAACATATTTATTTGTTGCAATTTTAAGAAATCCAACAAAACGGTCAATAGTATTAATATTGATAACTCCCATTTCACCAAAGCTATGAAAATATTGTATATTATTCACATAAACTTCTGGACTTCTGACCCAATGTACATATGCAAGCTTCGATATTTCACCCTCATGTTTATGTGTAAAGTAAAACAAGACTTGGCCATAAAACTCTTGTTCTTCAAGTTCAATAGGCGCCCTTGGACGATGTGCGTTTTTGTTAATTAGAAGCTTTGCCTACATGAATAATAAATAAATATTAATAATACAGTATTCTAAACTTGAGATATAATAAATTTAACTTACCACAATTGAATAATTATTTCGAGAGATATCGCCTTTATGGTTAGAAAATTGTGAACCAATTATTACTCTGAATTTGGTTTGTAATTTTCCATACTTCTGGATTGTATTATTAGATATCTAAAGTTTTTTTTTGCATGAATAATATTTTAAGATATACGTTAAATAGCAAATTCTAACTCTTTACCTTAATACAAGTTATACTCAAATCAAATACAGTCGCATAGTACTGTTTGATTTTACGAATCTCCGTTTTTGTCATCACATGCTCTTTAAACAATGAATATAACTTTTATTCATTATTTTGAGGGTTAAAAGGATGCTCATTAATCTGAAACATTTCAGAAGCTACCTGAAAATTACCTTATTACATTTAATATGAAATTGCACGTGTATAAATCGTGCCTATATAGTTACTTGCTTTGTTAAGTTTGTATATGGATTTTGTTGAGAATGAACCAAAGGTATTACATTCCACATAGCCTTTCTATTGGGAATTGCCATGTCGCCCATGCTGGACCTGTTTCAAAAATCGAATTGGCAATATGCAGAAAATAATGGAAGCTAATTAAAGTTGCCGAAAGACGATCAGGATTTTGTCGGTAATATTCTTTAAATTATTTGATAATTTATAAATTCAAAATTTTATTTATATGTATAGTGATTCGAAAAAAACTATTATAAATAAAAATTTACCATTCGTAATACTTAATAAAGTCTACGAATAACACTTTAATTTCTCTAAGTTCTTCTTTAGAGATAGCTGGCTCAAGACATAATTGAATTGCTCTGACAAATTTTGCCCATCCGTTTATATGTCTACAAATTTTAAGATATAAAAAAAATAAAAAGATTTATGAAAATTAAAATAAAAATCAGCATATACCTTGTTGGAAGATGATTCTGGAAGAGTGGAAGTAAATACAGGACGGTCCAATTATACCAATCTTTGGCTTTAAAACTATTATAATATTTTTGGATATTAATTGGTGGCCTTCCAAATTCTAACGGCATCATTTTTCGGTTATCCTCCATTATCTTTCCAATTTTGTTCCAGTTATGTGTCGAAATCTTGTATTCTGCATCATTAAGTTTTTCATTATTATAAAATTTGCCAATAAAATGGCGAAGCATATGTTGAGCTACATTTTCAAAAAGCGCATGCATTATGTCTACTGGGAATGATGCAGGAAAATCAATTGAACTTAATTCGAATAAAATACTGTATCCATTTACTCCGGTTTTACGTTCTACTTTTTGTTGTTCATTTTTTCTTTTACATTCCATTCTTTAATATCTTGAAGTTAGCTGTTATGAGTATGCATTGGTAAATGATTTGGATCATATACAGTACCATTGCGTTCTCGTGGTGGTGTAAGTGGAAAATATACATATCGGGCTGTTTCAGAATATGTTCTGTGAAAGTAACAAAATCAGCATCCACTATTTGGGTTGTGACCAGAAATACACATAATTTTGGATAAAGTTGGAATATCTCCAGACACTAATAATATATAACCTCGTAATATAAACATTTCTTGGGTTAATGCATCATAGCATGATACACCTGCTATATAAATTATATATATTAGTTCTATCTTGTTATAAATTATAAATTAAAAATGTTACTATTACCTTCAAGAGATTTTAGTTCATCTATAAGTGGCTGTAAAAAACTATTAAAATTTTTTGGTGATTTCAGACCTGAAATAATCGCAGCTATCATTAAATTTTCCTTCTTTACTCTTTGAAATAGTGGTAGATTTGAATTTAAAAATAAAATAATCCAGCAATTATTCCGCTTCTGCTTGAATAATTGGTAACCATCTACAGACATAGTAAAAGCAATATCATGAGGATCTGAAAATAGTCCTGATGTGGCTAAAGATTTATATCGGTTACCGTCGAAAACATCTCCAATTTTACTGTCTTCGGATAAGTACTCTTTACTTGATGTGTATTCATGTCGATATCAAGGAGTTTTTGTACGAGCCAAGTCCTTATATTGCATTTTTAGACTATCAATTATTGAAAAATAGGCAGCAGACTTTTGAGCCTTTTTTGGTACTTTTCCTAATAAATATCGTGGTTCTCCACATATAGGGCACATTTCACAACTAGAATTTTCTCCATTAAATGTACAACACGAATTCCAGCACATATCTACAAATGTTGGCTCTATTGGAACCATATCACTAAAAATTTTTTGAAGTCTATATAAAGAAATATTTGAAAGCCCAAATATTTCCATTATTTTTTTAAAAGCCCGATCTGATAAAGTATACTTATTTTTAACATAAAGAAGACGAAGTCCCTTAATTATACCATCTGATAATTCTTATATTGTTAAAGAAAATGAATATTAACATATAAGCTATATTATATAACAATAGAGCTTCTTATTTACTTACCAATTTCAGGAATTTCATTTTCTATTTCAGAAATTTCTTCTTGTTCAGAATCTTGATCATCACTGCTTTCCACCAAAATATCAGAAGTCTTATTAATATTCTCTAGTTCTAATTCGTCAGCTTCTTCTTCAAGTTCTGATTCTAATTTATTGGTTCCTTCTCCATGTTCCAATTCTAACTCATTTGTTCCTTCTCTAGGTTCCAATTCTAACTCATTGGTTCCTTTTCCATGTTCCAATTCTAGCTCATTCATTTTTCCTCCAAGTTCCAATTCCAACTCATTGACTTCATCTCCAAGTTCCAAGTCTAATTCATCGTTATTTCTTAAAAGACTACTTAATGTAGAAAATAAAAGATTCGAAGTGAGCTCAGAAATATTTGTTTTCTGGCTTTCTAATGTACTATAAGTTGGTATGCACATATTGTCACTGGATACATTTGAAATTTCTATGTTAGTTGATGTGTTGTTATGTAATATATTATGCGAACTTTAAATCGCTCTTTTTCGTCATCGATGCCTTGTTCGAGAGGAGATGCTTATTAATTTTCCGGCATTATTAGTTTCATTTTGACAAAAAATACAAATGCAAAGAACCAACTTTCCCATCTCTATTCGAATTATTATAAGTATAATACAAAGTATATATTCGTTTTATTACTCTAATTTTGAAAAAAATTATTTCTTATAATTCTTTTTTCTTTTATATGATTATTTTTTTTACTATTATGCTATGACGTATACGTATACTAAATGTAATAATATTATACAAGTATTAAAATAAACTTTGCATGCATGTGCTTCTGATCTGATCTAACTAATAAGTCATATTACTGTACTACCTGCAATCGTTCAAAATAAAAAAGGCTTTTATGATATTGAATTTTCAATTTTTTACCTTTAAATAATAGAACTTTGAATAGACAAAAGAATTTGTTGCTAGCTTTTTTTTTAAGAAAAAAAACCATTAAATTGAATTTTTTAATTTTTTTCTTGTTTACATGATACTTAATATTAATCTCTACCTTATTTTTTCATAAAATATGGCCAGTAATTCAAACAATACAAATAACTATAATGATGATAAAAACAAAGTTGAACCGAATTCAAATATCGCTTTACTTCTTCGGTTATTGTCAAATCCAGCAAATTTACAGCAAATGCTTGCTTCCATGACACAAACTACATCAGCATCAAGTGCTATTGTAGGTGTTGTTAATATATCGGTAAGTATATATATATATTATATATATATTTTTGATAACAATAATAATGATTATAAAATAATTTATTCAATAAGTTTCCATGAGGTTCTGCTCAAAACCCCATCATGAAGGAAGAATGGATCCAGTGGAAAAAAACAAAAAAGCTAGAGGAGGACTGGAAGGACTTTTTGCATTTACCTCACGCCACATACTGGACTTATCGAGTAAGTTTATATCTTGCTTCATCTGTACATGATAATTATCATAATTTTGCATATTTATGTATATATATAGAGAAACCTGCGTGACAGGTTAGGGGCTAGTTGCCAAAAGGGCAAGTATGCATCAAGTCAAGCACCTGGACAATAATTAATGATGTACATACTGCAGTAGAAATAATTATAATTTTTAATTGTTGTTACAGTTGCTACTTGTACTAACAATTATTTACTATATGACTAGTTTAAACGTGAATTTCCAACATTTCCTATTTCGGTTGGAGATTTTGTTTTACAAAAAATTTCTGAGAATATCCTTGGAAATTGGGGTAGTTTTTTTTCAAATTTAATACAATGTTAACTGTTAATAGTCAATACTTATAATTTCTCATAGTGGAAACTGAACGCAAGAAGAAGGTCAAAGAAGCCTATGATAAAGGAATTTTACCACCTCCAAAACGTAAAAACATCACTCCTCCTTCAGAATTAAGAAAATGGCATCGACTACTTTATCAACATTATTAAATTTTCAAGGTGTATTACCAAGCACTAATATTACATCTCCTACTACTAATTCAATTGAAATCGACAGCGATGAGGCTGAAGAAAATATTGATGCCTTATCTAAACTACTGGAAACCGAAGATGATGCTAGTACTAAATTATATTCATCAAAATCATCTGCATCTATTACACGATCTAAAAAGACATTTGTAAAGTTACAAATATTAGTAATCAACTATCAACACAACACGACAGAGTAGAAATAATTCTGGTATTGAATTATATTTACTAAACTTTTTTATTACTTTAAGACTTTATTGTATTTATAATTTAATATATAGGAAAGAAAAAAATGGCAAAGGCAAATTCAAAACGTGCAGCTAAAAAGCAGATAATAAAAGAAATTGGATCTGATGAGAATGAATCTGGAGATAATATTGATGCTGAATTTTTCTCATCTGAACTACCAGAAACTGATGTCGATGCTATTACAGAATTATTTGTACCTACTACACAAACTAAAAGGGCAATTGAAAAGTTATCAGATATTAGTAATCAACCATCAACACAAGCATGACAGAGTGAAAATGATTCTGGTATTGAATGATATTTACTAAACTTTTTTATTACTTTAAGACTTTATGGTATTTTATAATTTAAATATATAGGAAAGAAAAAAACGGCAAAGGCAAATTCAAAACGTGCAGCTAAGAAGCAGACAATAAAAGAAATTGAGTCTGACAGTTGTGAAATCGAAGATAATATTGATGCTGAATTTCTCTCATCCGAGCTACTAGAAGTCGATGTCGATGCTAGTACTGAATTATCTGTACCTACTACACAAACTAAAAGGGCAATTGAAAAGTTATCAGATATTAGCAATTAACTATCAACACAAGCACAACAGAGTGGAAATGATTCTGGTATTAAATTATATTTACTAAACTTTTTTATTACTTTAAGACTTTATGGTATTTTATAATTGAAATATATAGGAAAGAAAAAAACGGCAAAGGCAAATTCAAAACGTGCAGCTAAGAAGCAGACAATAAAAGAAATTGAGTCTGACAGTGGTGAAATCGAAGATAATATTGATGCTGAATTTCTCTCATCCAAGCTACCAGAAGTCAATGATGATGCTAGTACTGAATTATCTGTACCTACTACACAAACTAAAAGGGCAATTGAAAAGTTATCAGATATTAGCAATCAACCATCAACACAAGCACGACAGAGTGGAAATAATTCTGGTACTGAATTATATTTTTAAACTTTTTTATTACTTTAAGACTTTATAGTGTTTATAATTTAAATATATAGGAAAGAAAAAAACGGCAAAGGCAAATTCAAAACGTGCAACTAAAAAGCAGACAATGAAGAAAATTGAGTCTGATAGTGGTGAAATCGAAGATAATATTGATGCTGAACTTCTCTCATCCAAGCTACCAGAAGTCGATGATGATGCTAGTACTAAATTATCTGTACCTATTACACGATCTAAAAAGACAACTGATAGTAATCAACCATTAATACAAGCACAACAGAGTGGAAATAATTCTGGTATTGCATTATATTTACTATTTTAACTTTTTATTATTTTTTCTTTTTTGTATTTATAATTTAATAACAATATATAGGAAAGAAAAGAACGGCAAAGGCAAATTTGAAACGTGCAACTAAAAAAAATAAGCAATAAAGAAGAAATAGGAACAGGAAGCTGCATTACAGTTTATATTCATTGGTTACATATTATTTTCTGGTGGGACAGTGCTAAAAAAAATAATAGTATGTAATGCAAAAGCATACATAAATAATATCATTATATAAATACATATAATAAATTACTCAGCTCATACCAGTTTTAAATTAATAAATATATAATTATGCACAGTTTTTATTCATAAAACATACTGATTTATAATCGTGTATAATAAATCTATGAAATAATTGTATATAGTTTTTATTCATAAAATATTCTGATGTTTACCAGAAAAAATTCAGAATCTTTAAATGTATGCAAAATGAAAGTTGTAATATGTTTGAGCATTTCTGAAACAAAATCTCATTAAATTATTCTGGAAAATGCTCGATTTTTCAGAAAAAACTAAACTAATTCCTGATACTCTTCCAAAACAATCTGGTTACAATTGGAAATTTCTCATAACAATAAACCGGAGAATTTACTAAACTAATAGTTCGGGGCATTTTCGGAATATATTAGTGACTTTATTTTTCATAGGGTTTGTATATTTGCTTGATCATTTAATTGTGTCCCACACCTCCTTTGTCATTGTCTAAGTTCAATCGACTTTCTAAGCTCTTCACAGTCCCTCTTTATATGAGCTTCCTTGTCACAATAAAAACATACTTTGGAAGTCTCTTTCCATTCCAAAGTGACCTTCTGGTCCCAAATGTTAGTATGTTTAGGGATTCTCTTAGCAATGTCTGGGCAGTCTGTTGTCTCAAACGTAACAATCCACTGATTTGTGCATATCAGTGTTCCTTTATAGACCAAGAGCTTAATTGAAGAAACACAGTCCAAGTCCTCAGTGGCCTCTTTAATCCATCTTGTAATAATATCTTAGGGTCCTATTGGAACATTTTATAATTTGACATGCAAAAAATTGTGTCTAGGATTAACTGGAATATACCTTAGCAATATTTGTTTGAAGATAACAATTCCTTTTGTAGCATAAAATTGTTGCCTCTCCTAATTAGTAAAACAACTTTGAGATATAGATGCCTTCCTCTTCTATAATGTGGCCTAGCTGCAATCAGTTCATCTTTCATCTTCGCATATAAAGCATCTACAATATCATTGATTAAAATGCTCTCAAAGTTCTGTATATCAAAGATTAATGCATTAATATTTTTTGTGTGTATTTTTTCTCTGTGAGCAAAATTAGAATATGTTGCTCTACCACTACTTATTTTTGTAAACAGACTAGACCACTAATGACCTTCAGATGATTTAGTTTCTGAATTTATTGCATTATTACCCAAATTCTGGATCAGATCATTGTTCTGAATAATGACATTCGTTACATTAGCACTATTTGCAATATTTCTAGAACTTTCCTTTATATTTTACTGTGAATTTTCCCTTTCTTTGGAAAAGCTTGAACATGTGTCTGTTGGGTCTTTGCTTACAAAGAACTCCAGGTTCACGTTTTCTGACCAACATAGAGGTTTTTTCCTCCTGTTCCTGTACTTGATCTAACTTAACTGAAGCAGTCAAGCTTTTTTGAGACACTTTCACTTCATTTTTCTTTTTAATAGATTTTGATCTTGTATCATGAGTCTTTATGTGTTTTCCTTGAATCTCATCCATATTAAGACTTGTAGACTTCTTTTTCATCAATATTAGGGCTTTTGCCCCTATATAACAACCTTGTGCTTTGTTAAAACTAGTATATTGTTTCTTTAGCACTCTCCTGGCACCGGAACGTGGTAAAGTACTGGTAGAGTGCAGATCTTTAAATGTAATTTAAATTGCAATTTATAAGTAAGTTACACAAGCTAGTAATTTAAATATATAGAATATCTGTTTACAAATGTGACTAGCAGAAGTTGTTAATTATAATTAAAGTATTGGGTGGCAGTTTTTTTTGTATTGATCCTTTTTATTTCACCCAAATTCGAATATTGATTTAGGACTTCATGATGATTTTTATATGTCCTTACTAGTATGATCACATGAAATGTGGACCGTTCAACTTTTGGAGTGCTATATTTTTTCTAATTTAAACGGTATTATGGCCATTTCTTTTTTCTGTTTATTTTATAGGTCAAGAGCATAAGAAGCTATATAATTTTAATTTATATATGGGTTAATACCAGTGCCACTATGCTGATTTTTGCAAAATTCTTTTTTGGTAGAAGTAATAATTTGTATATAAGCAGAATGTAGATTATGCTTTATAGTGCAAAGATGACATCACTAATTATTAACTATATATGATGCAAAAATGATATTAAAAATCAATGGTATAATTCAAGAAGGTGAGAACATATTCATGTAGTGTAATTTGTTTTATTGCTGTTTACTATATATTTTTTTTGTTTTTTTTTTTTGCATTACCAGTACGATCATATTTATTGTATAACATGGAATATAGTAGGGATATTTGTATAACATGGAATGTAGAAAGAATATATAATTTTTTAAAAATTCTATTTTAGTAGAAGTAATTTTTGAAAAGAGTTATAACTTTTATTTCATGATTTAATTGTTGTTTTTTATTTAAAGTAAGAACATTTTCAAATGGTAAACATCATTATAACATTCTTTATCTTTAACAGGTAATTATTATAAATTTGTAACTATTATTAATACTGTACAAAATTCTTGAATATTTATATGATTGTTAGATTGGTAATTTTTTGATTAATATTGTAATATGATATTATTGTTAATGATCAATATATAATATTGAATTATTATTAATTTTAATTTATTATTATGATGTTAAAGATTATTAATTCAAAAATGATGTGCTATGAATCATCTAATTAATTGCTTTTTTGAAGGAATAACTAAAGCCAGGTGCATTTATATGTTTTTGATTATTTAATTAAAATTAAAATAAGGGTTAGTTAGGGATTAGGGTTAGGGCTTGGCTTATAAGTAAAATTGTCTTCTTGACATTTTTTATTAATGCTTCAAACAGGTTTAGATACTTATTTTTTGTATTTTTGGCATTTTTTACTTTTTTTTTGTTTTTGCTCCATTGGGCTAATTTGTAAAATCAAATTTATAATTTGATTGGCTTTTTATCATATGAATGTATTTGAGCTATTAACAATCAATAACAAATTGCTATTAGTTGCTTATTTGAGCGATTAACAATTATTAACAATTTGTATTGCAGAGTTAATATAAGAGGTGCAAGATCCAAGTTAAATTTAGTCTTGAGATTCTAGTTGAGTTGCTAATTAGGTTAGATAAATTTGATTTAGTAGTTAGCATTATATTCCTCTTATAAAAGAGAGAAGCAAAATAAATATACAAATGATTAATTAATTAATTATATAATATATTCATCTGAAAAAAGAATTTTGTGCATACAATTTTTATAGCCAAAATTTTTGTGATTTAGTTATCTGATCTGTATCACTTTATTCAAGTTAACAGAAGTCAACAAATCGAAAACATAGCTAAGCAGAATTTGACTTAGGAATAATCCAGTTAAGCCCAGAAGCACAGTTATTGATCTCAATCTGGCAAGCAGATATGCTAATTCCGCATAAATTAGCTTACAATAATAGACAAATGCAATAATAAAAATATTAATTAGTTCCTATTTGAGCTATTGATAATTATTAAACAAATTATGTTTAGTTGCCTATTTGAGCTATTGACAATCATTAACAAATTGCTATTGCAGGGTTAATATAAGAGGCACAAGAAATAAAGTTAAAATTAGTCTCAAGATTCTAGCTGAATTGCTAATTAGATCAGATAAATTTGATTTAGTAGTTAATATTATATTTCTTCTATAAAAGAAAAGAGCAAAAATAAATATAAAAATGATTAATTAATTATATACTATTTCTTCTATAAAAGAAAAGAGCAAAAATAAATATAAAAATGATTAATTAATTATATAATGCATTTATCTGAAAAAAGAACTTTGTATATACAATTTTTATAGCCAAAATTCTCACAACCTAGTGATCAGATATGCAACACTTTATTTGAGTTGACAAAAGCCAATAAATCAAAAATATGCTAACCAGGATTGACTTAGAAATGATCCAGTCAAGCCAGAAGCACAGCTATTGATCCCAATTAGGCTAATCCTATATGAATCAGTATACAAAAATAGATAAGTGCAATAATTCAATTTTAATTAGTTGTCTATTTGGGCTAATAGCAATTATTAACAAATTGCCATTGTAGTGTTAATAAGAGACACAACATGAATATATGCACATTTATTATTCTGCAAAAACCAAGCTAAATTTAGGCTAGAAATTCTAGTTGAGTTGCTAATCAGGTTTAATAAATTTTAATTTAGTAGTTAGTATTATATTCCTCTTATAATTTCTCTTAAAAAAGAGAAAAGAAAAATAAATAAATAAATGAGTCATTAATTAACTATATAATGCATTCTTCTAACAAAAAGAACTTTGTATATACAATTTTTACAGCTAAAATTTTGTGATTTAACAATCAGATCTGTATCTTTTTACTCAAATTGACAAAAGTCAACAAATTGAAAACATGGCTAAGTAAGATTTGACCCAGAAATGATCTAGTTGAGCCCAGAAGCACAGCTATTGATTTCAATCAGAAAAGCAGATAGGCTAATCCCATATGAATTGGCACATAAAAAATAGATAAGTACAATAACTAGCAATTTTAATTAGTTGCCTATTTGGGCTATTGACAATTATTAACAAATTGCTATTGTAGAGTTAATACAAAAAGCATGTTATAAATATACATGCATTCATCATTCTGCAAGAACCAAGTTTTATATTGAACCCTTCTAACCTGATAGAATTCTGCCATTTTGTGACAACTTAGAACTTCAATTTAAGGTCAGCCTGCTTTATACAGAACAAAAACTACTAAATGATATTTTGTATCACAAATTCTGTTAATGATAGGGATACCTAGTACAATTATATTTGCTACTTCTGGGAGCATATCCTTTCTTAGCTTATACATCAATCGCACTAATATAGGTTATATTTTCTTAACAAAAAATCATATTATAAAGTTTAATATCTAGTTTAGTTACAGTAGGTAAAGGCATCCAAATTACAACATACATTATATGCCTATTAATGCATTTATACAATGACTACAGATCAGAACTTTGGGTCTACTAATTCTCCAAGTCTTATTAATCAAATACAAATTTTGTTCTTTATCGAATAAAACAAATTATTAATTGAATGGCTTAAAAATTAATGCAAAAAAAGAATCAATTCAAATAATTGGTTTGTAATTGTTATTTCTGTAAAAGTTAAACCTTTATTTAAATATTCTTCTTACTTATCAATACCAATTCTCTAGCTCTCCACAATCAAATAAAAAAACATATCAGAAAGTCTTTTTTAGTAGTTTTTATTGAATTGTTTTATCGCAAACTAAATAAAATATATAAGAGAATAGCCAAATTCTGATATTTTACTATAGTTCATTGCAAAATAAATTTACATACAGTATCTGATTTTACATGGGGCTAATAGGAACCTAAAATATATAGATAGATCAGGTTAATTATAAAATTACCAAAAATTGGATATGTCTAAAGCTGTGTACGGTCATATATTTTTGACTTTTTGATTAGGGTTAGGGTAAAAGTTAGTTTGGGGTTAAAGTTATAGTATTGTATATATAGTCATCCCTCTCTATAATCATCAAATCTGTTGCACCCTATTTTGGTGATTGTAAAGAGGTGTGATTATAAATAAAATACCTCATTATGGTCATGTAATCAAAGGCCAATAAGTAATATATTTGTGCATATTTGAAATACTATTAAAAAATTTAATCCAGTAGCCCAATTTGGAAAAACAACTACCAGAGTATTTGACTCAATGAGATGATTTTAAAGAGTCCAAAATCATCCAAATTTAATTACAAATGCTAAGATTATTAAGGATTTTTAACTTAGATGTTTAAATTTAATCAATTTTTAAACATGTAAAGTGATACAAATCCTTAATGATCTCAGGAGCGTGTGATTCAATTTTAACAATTTTGGGCTCATAAGAATTGTCTCATTGAGACGAACATTTTGGTAGTTGTTTCATCTAAATCGGATCATTGGATCAAAGTTATTTGCTGTCAAACCTTTAAGAAGCTTTAATAGGTAATTTTAAATATACATGAAAATGAAAATTGGCCAATAAGATTTTATAATCTGTATTTAGTTAAAAATTGGTGACTATAATGAGGGTTTTTTATTAATAAATTGTTAAAAATTAAATATACATGAATATGAAAATTGGCCAATCAGATTTTATAATCCGTATTTAGTTAAAAATTGGTGACTATAATGAGGGTTTTTTATTAATAAAATTGTTAAAAATCAAATTTTCATAGTGATAGTGATTATAAGCGATTTGTGACTATAATGAGGTTTCTTTACTATGTTTGAGTCTGTTGCACAAAATCTAGTGTTAAATAGAGGTGTGACTATATGGGGTGTGACTATCAGGAGGTTTGACTATAGTAAAATTGACTCTCTGACATTTTTTGTTAATGGCCAAAGTAGATTTTGATGTTTTTTACTTTATTCACTTTAATTTTCTTTGTCGAGCTGATCCGTATCAATCAAAACAAACATTTTATTGGCTCTATATTTTAAATGACCCCATAAATAAAAAAAATCAGCAAAAAAAACCTCAAAAATAAGCAAAAAATTACTATAAATAGAAAAGATTTGTATAAAAATACCAAAACAAGCAAACTAATACCTGATTTATCTAAATATATTTTAGAGTTTTGGGCTAATAAGTGTTGTACTTTGGACATATTACAACTATGTTTTTTGTTCAATATCCAAGCTTGTCCAAAACTGTCCAAGCCTATATATAATATATAAATTTTTGTTTCAAACATCTATCAGATCCTGATAATCTAGTAATAGATTATTATTGTTATTGTTATACCAAATTTTAAATCAAAATAGAAAAAAGCTATATACCTCTTTTTAATTAATGCTGCCCCATATAAAGACTATATAAAGTAAAAAATTTATAGTAAATATCTTAATAGACCATGTTATCTAATTTAATTGTTGAGGTCTTTTTGATAAACTGTTATACAAAATTTTGCTCTTAAATGATGTTAAAAGAGTAGCAAAGCATAGTACTTTTACAACTAATAAAAGGCTTTTTTAGTATCTAGACAAAATAAAAAACTATTAAAACATTTATACTAAGCTATTTTTGCTGTTTGTTGAAATATTTAGATGTTTTAGGAAGTGAATAATAGGTTTATAATGGGTTGGCAATTTCAAGGATAAACATGAAAACAAATTTTAAAAAACTAACCTTTTTAACATATATTTGGCTTATATTTAAATATATAAACACCTTAATTATATTTAATTATAAATGAAGATTGGTAAAAAAGGCTATTCTTTTAAAAATTCATACTACTGTAATAAATTTTAAGTATGAAATGTCTTTGATAATTCACAAATATAATTGGTTTGATTTTGGGGTTAAACCAAATTAGCCAATATGCTAATATCATATATTTGGTATTAAAATTATTAATTACTTATTTATACCAAATTACATGTTATTTTATTCTTAAAAAGTTAGAATTAATACCAGAATAGTGTCAAAATTAATAAATTATATTAAACAAATCTTGTAAGGAATTTTTTTGCTAGTATACAAATGGTGATTTTCTTAGGCGAATTTGAGATAAATAGTTTTTTAAAAATAAGAAGTTGTTTTTTTAATTTTATATTACGCCTGATATTGCTCTCTAATTCGCTATAGATGGATACATCACATTATTACTAGTGATGTGCTGCATATAGTATAGTAGGATCCCAAACAATCTATAAACAGCTAACAATTTTAAAAAATTGTTATATATTTCTAAAAAGTTTATTTATATATACCCTAAGGTACTTGTACCCTATTATGTGACCTATAAAATCGCTATAAAATTTAAGATCAGGTGTAACATTTCACAATCAGAAAAATTTGAAACAAACATTCGTTTTGCCAAAAATCGCTTATTTTGCAAGAAATTGCATACTAAACCACCTTCAGTGCATTAATAAAAAGTTTTCCTTAAGCAATTTTACTACCAAACCCAAACTCTAACCCTAATATAGTTCTCACTCTAACCCTAATCTATATTAGTATTACGGGTTTTGTAATATTGTATGATCAAAATAAAGGGTACAAAAAATTTAATGTACCCGTAGAGTACATTTACATTAATTCATTTCTAAAAATAGGAAAGTTCTACAGAAAAACAGTCAAAAATAAGTATTAATATTACTAAATATAGAAAAGATCTACAAAAAAATCGTCAAAAATAAGCAAAAACAAATTGCCACCTATCTATGTATAGTTCGAGGTCCTAGTATAGTACTCAAAAAATTTTTTAGAATACTCTGAAACAAATGATAAAACAATTCATATCTCAAATTTTTACTTATGAAATCTCATTTTTGTTTACCATATTTGTACATAATAGCAGGCCAGGGTGTTAATTCAGATTTTGACTTTTCAAAAATTTAGCTATTTTGCTCAAAATAGTGCCTATGCACGTCCTAAAATAACATGCACCCCTTCCATTTAATCAATATTTTAAAATGTAATAAAAGATTCAAAATGCAAATGCTAAATTCAACTCAATTATAACAAAAACAAAAAATTATTTTTACCAGATACATAGTATGAAGTAGGAATAGGAATCGATTTAGTTAACTAAAAATTTATATGTAAATTCTATATTTAGTTGATTTAGTTAACTAAATCATTTAGCTTATTCCTATCTCTAGTACGAAGTACGTAGGAAATGCTTTACATTAAAGTTTTTCATTTGTACACAAAATCTTGATTCTAATTGGGTTTAGGAATTGTATGATGCCATTACTATATCAGTGAAGTTGCATGTTTTGATTTGCTGCATTTTTAATTGACCAGTTACAGCTAGTTATAACTGAGTTTCAACATGGCACATCCCAATGATCCAAGTACTCTACTAACAATGCAAGGGGTAATAATATTCTTTTTATTAATATTTGAACCACTTTGCTAATTTGGTATTATTCTAGCGCCCACACGATTTATTTTGAATACCTGTACAGAATTTCAAAAAATCACATTTTGATTCAAAATAAGGTGCATGTGCATTTCAAAATAGCACACAGGGGTCCAAAATAACGCACAGGGAGCATTATTACACGCAAATTCAGTATAGATACTTATATATCACATGCATACCATGCATACATACACACTATATGACTATACATTCTGTACATACTGTACATAAAAAAATTTAGATATCATATAGCTGTGCACATTACTACTTATAACCAATAGTAACTTGGTGGAAATTAGTGGACCAATTTAGTAAAATGCATTCTTTCGATGATGTTTTAACAAAATTAGGTTACACTAGGCAGCGCTCTACACAGTATAGTAAAAGGAAATTGAATTTATTGCAAATAATTGCAATTATTTCGTCACTAATTGGGTTCAATTATTTAATTAGACACTATTATAAAACAAGCTATGTTTTTAGTTCATGTATTATAAGTTGGGCCTTATTTATTTTTTTAAAGTACTTCTGTCTCTGCAATAAAAAAAGTTTGCAAACTTTGATATATTCAATATTAAATTTAAAATATAATATAAAAAAACTTTTAGAAGAATATTAAGTATACAAAACATGGATTCTTTTTACTGGCCCAATATTGTTAAAATCACAGACATTAGACCAGGTTTAAAAATGATCTGCAAATTTGACTAGAATTATAAACAAAAGTTTTTCTATTTATTAGATGATGCAAATAATTCATAAGTTCATGCTACGATTATTATTATATGTCAGAGTGAAACTCGCACAGCTAGCTAGTAAAAACCTGCTTTGATCATAGGGTTTGGGTGAAATTTGCGTTAGCATAGTGTGTTTTATAAGTTAGCATAGATTTCACCTCATGTGATCTGCATAGCGGATTTCACTAGCTAGCTGCGTGAGTTTCACTCTATCGTATTATTATTATTTGACAAACTCTTATGTTCATGAATGCATTTCTTTTTGTTATTTTTTCATGCGTTACGAAATAATCATGTTTATTTGAATAAACCTGACTAACAATTTCCTACCATTATGATCATAAATTGTCAGATAACAACATTATTAGGCAAATTTTTGGGGGACTTAACTTTAGGGTTAGGGTCATCATATATTAGGGTTAGGTTGGCTTTAGATAGTTATATATAAGCAAAATTTCCTTTCTGATATTTTTACTTAATTTACCTGAGGTAGGTTTAGACTGCTATTTTTGTATTTTTTAGGTTTTTTGTTTTTATTTCTTGTTTTGCTTCACCAGCGATCATCAAAATTATGTAATTTAATTGGCTGTGATCACATGAATTTGCCCCCACTTTAGACGACCCCAATTTTTGAATAGCAGTAAAATTGGCTCAACCGGGTAAATGATTGGCTAACACTGCCACTTCATGACATGTGTTCATTTGTCCGATTGAACAAATTTACCTTATTCAAAAATTTTTGCCCAATAATGTATACTTATTGTGCAAAAATTATGAATAATGTATATTAATAGTGTAACAATTTTAAATTTCATTTTGTTACCCAGATTAGGTTAACCGTATAGTTGTTGTTGAAACCCAAAAAAGGATATTTTGAATTCGGATTTGGGATAACTAACCTTACAATTTTCTAAGTTTCTTATATGAGCATATTATTATAATAGGAAAATGGGAATCATTTAAATCTGAAAGCAAATATAAATGTCACATCTATCTAGCCAATAAGCATCAGTTTTATTGTTTTAATTGTTTTTTATGATTCATCTGATTTAGCCAATCAGGATTCAGAATTTGTTAATACATGGACATCGCATATGGGCAGATTTGACTCCAAATCGATTATATCACATTATGTGAGAATTTGGGTTAGAAACATTATGGCGTTAATACTGTAAATATATTTAATATATAAAATTAACACAAATTTATCACACGAAAGCTTTTAATAATACAGTATATAATTCAAAGAAATATAATAAATTTATTAATAAAAATAAATAGTAAGTCTAATTTAAAAAACATGACAAGTCTCTTAGAAAATAAAT
The DNA here is from genome assembly GCA_003550325.1 of Gigaspora rosea. NCBI lineage: Eukaryota > Fungi > Glomeromycota > Glomeromycetes > Diversisporales > Gigasporaceae > Gigaspora > Gigaspora rosea. The sequence continues at coordinate 204,449 of QKWP01000675.1, forward strand.
ATTGAACACTATCATTTTCAAAATTGGTCTTAAAATATTTTTACAATATTTTCACACAGAGTATTTCACTTTACATCTGTACTTTTAAAAATATTTGTTCCATAATAAATATTTTAAAATTTTTGTTTCTTATCTTTTATGCAATTCATATATTTAGCACGATAACCTAAAGACTTTAAAAAAAAAGGTTTGTAAATATGAAGGTGCTAAAAAAAAACAAATAAACAAAAGACAAAAAACCTGATATAAAGGCTTATTTAAAAGCTAATATTTTAAAAGATCAGCGTATACTCTGCAGAAGACATCTGCCGGGTGCTCTAGGAAAAATGCCATAGCAAGACTCCAGAAGAAAAAAGATATAACCACACCAGAAACATGGGTGGCAGCCCTTGTCCCAGAAATTACAAAACATTGGACATAATTAGAAAGAACAGCGGAAAGAAAATGAAAAAAGTTCACAACACAAGAAGCAAAGACAGAGAAATGATAGCTACATTACAAACGACAACACCCAAGGAAAAGGAAGCAGAAATAACTACTCCTTCAACTAATTCTAGTGCAAGTACAACAGGCTCGACATCTTCAGACTGGATAGAGATTATAAAACATGAAACAGCGACAATAGAACTACAAAGACAGCACGAAGTAGATGATAATCTTACAAAAAATTCTACGGGTTTTGTCGTGGAAGGTTCTGAAAATTTGTGCAATGATCAATCAGGTGAGACGATTTCACTAGGGTTGTAGCCCAAACCCTTTTTTTAGGTTACGACAATTCTACTTAGTTTGGGTTTGGGAATCGGGATTTCTACCTAATTTGGGTTCATAACCCAAACCCAAATATATGTCCCATTTTGGGTAAATAGTGTCAAACTCAAAACAATCAATTCATTAAATAAATCTGCATAACTATATAGATAATCTACATGACACGTGATATACAATAACTCTTTTACTTTACTAACACTTGTTAACTTTTACTACATATAAAAAATTTCTCGTACAAAAAATTTCTTGTACAATCCATTAAATTGATTTAATTTTTTTCGTATAATGCTCTACTTACAAACTTGCATATTATAGTAATCATGAATTTATTTAGTATAATTCACTTAAAAATGACAAGCGAGGACAAATTCGATCTTGCAGACTTATTAAGATTTACAAGTGAAACGAATCTATTGGATGAAAATTTAGACTTTAGCAAGCAACCACAGGTCACAGAAGAAAATGCTGATTTAGCTGAGGCTGAAATTGAAATTAACAAATTCACTGATTCAGAAGAAGAGTTGTATCCCTTAACGAAAAGAAAGGATTTTACAAGTTAGAAAAATGTTGAAAGGTATAACAAAGCGTTTTTTTTTCTTTGCTTTTTTTTGCATGTTCAAGTATTAATTAATGAAGCTATCTTGCCAAACATGGCCACAACCGAGGATTTGCTTTCTCTTTAGTGAAAAGCGAGTTAGACAAAAATGATATCATTCTGTGGTACTGTGTTTATTATTGCTCTAAAAGATGTCGCTATGAGACAAAAACAAAGCACGAAAGAAATAAACTCATGAAAATATGGGGTGTGAATTCCATATTAATTTTCAAAGGTGGAAGAATAACAATCAAATACACATTTCAGGTATAATTGGTGAACATTCTCTAGCTCCAATGTTAGCAATGAATCACATGGCATGGATAGTGTTGAAATAAATAAACATATGATCAAACAAGCCAAGAACAAGGTAATAATGCATGATCAAAGTAGAGATTCACAAGAGCAAAATCAAGGTAAATGCAAATATGTTTATTGATTTTGATAAGTTTTATTTCTAAAAAAAAAATAATTTTAAGGACAATATAGTGATTAATAGTAAGGATACATCACAATCGATTGTACAAGGTATTATATTTGCTACAAATATCAGGTATTTTTTTAATGCGCTTTATTAATATATGAAAATTTTTAGGCAAGAAAAATTGTGGCGAAAATAGTCATCGTAGGTCTCATTATCCTAAAATGGTATGAAATCCTGAAGTGATTGTATTAGTATGTATGCATGTACGTATATACACATTAGATTTGCAATTTATTGTCTGGTGTTATATGTTTCATAATGTTATTGTTTTAATGCTCCAATGCTTTGCAAGTGCTGGAAGGGATTATTAAATCATAGTACCAGAACAATGTCTGGAATATTTGGTACTATGTTATAACAATTCTATCCGATACTTGTATGTACATTTGATTGCTTTGTTTTGTTATGTTATTGAATGTTGAAACATAAGTGAAAAAGTATGGACTAACTGCATCTAGAATGTTATGTAAATCTTGTACTTGCTTTTGTTTACATATAATCGTGTGGTATGCTTGCCTTTAAAAGTTAGAGTCAAGGTAAGTATTAATATCATTGTTTTTTTGAGGGTTATAGGTTGTATTTTAGTATGTATATACTGTATTGATACGTATTTCAAAGATAGTAAATTGGCGTATTGTATTAGTATGAAAAATTCTATATGTTATATAAATATATGTTTTTTTACACCATAGGTGAAACCCGACATAGGTGAAAAATCACCATAGATGCATTTTAGTAAAGTCAAAAATAATAATTTGAGCAAAGGTTTAATTAGTAAAATGTCACCTATTTTGTCATCATGATTTTTTCTACATATTATTTAACTCCCTGCACCTGCACCTCTACAAATTAATATGTACAATATAGATAGTCGAATGCAATGGGCAAGCTCGAAACTTGTTTTTACATGTAAAAATTTGGGATTTTAGCCGTAATATAAGGTGCATGTCAAAAGTATTTGACATTACGGCAAATTGAAGGCACTTGCAGAAACCTAGTAAATACTGTTTGGGATTCTACCAAGTCCCAAACTAGTGAGTTTGGGGCACAACCCTAGATTTCACCTAATCTGCAGATTGGTATCAATAGTATGAATCTAGATACGGATCCCATCAATATGGGAAAATCGGAACCAAAATTCCCCCCAGAAAAATAATCATGGACAAGTTTTTTTACAAAACTAACAAGAGGAAGGGCTACCTACTCCACCTTCTCGCCCAAAATTAACATAAGCACAAAAAATAATAATGCATTAATGTTTGACATACAGAAACTCAATAAAATCTCTACTAATGACATAGTATCTACACTTTATAGCAAAATGGGTAAAGACTTCATTGGGGCCAAACCACATTTTGTCAGAGGAACTCACACATATCTGGAAATAATATTTGTTGATAATTATAGAATGAGAAAATATGCAAAAGAGGGGATAAATATATTTTACAAACCTCTTTGGTTACATCTCATCTAGATCTAACCAAGAATTGTTGTCAGTAAGACTGAGAAGAGTTCCAATCACAGACAAAGAGGTAATTACAAAGGAAATTAAAGGGGTTTTTGAGAATGTGGGTGACATCAAAGCAATTAAACCCCTGTTATATAAAGGAACTCCAATACAATCAGACCAATGGGTCGTAATTTTTGACATAACCGAGGACAGTGACTTGACACAACAAATTCCAAGATACATCAACATAATGGACCAAAAAGTGGTAATAGAATGGAAAGAGGCTCCTAAGCTTTGCTTCTTCTGTGATGGTGAAGGACATATAAAAAGAGATTGTAGGCAATTAAGGAATGCCAACAATTTACGGCAAAATTATAAAGAGTTCAAAGAACTTAAAAACAAGCAAGTTTTAAGAGAGGGAACTTTAGAAAATGCTCAAAAAACAGTAAAAGAAAAAAAAGAGAATCCATATACTGATAGTAGTCAGGAGCTCATCACACAAGAAACTGTAATAGTGGATCAAGATATAAATATGGAATGTGAAAAACTCCATCTGGATCAGAGGAGGCACAATCAAATTTACTCATTGAGGAGGCAGTGATATCCAGTAATGTAGAACCCTCAGACATATTAACAAAGAGCTCAAAAGAAAGAAACATTGTTCCAGTTGCTCCAGTTGTGAATAGAGAAGAGAGTAATCAGAAAAATTATAATAGGTCATATGACCAGCATACCCTAATGAACAACGGAACTAAAGACACAATGCAACCAATCGAGGATGATGGATTTATGAGGTTACACACAGTAAAAAAAGAAGAATAAAAAACAAGAAAAAAGAGAACTTTTAGGTCCATACAAAAAATCCAAAACATCACAATAATGAGAGAAGAACATGTAATGCAACATTAAATGTTAAAGGACTTAATAATAGAACAAATGCAAAGAAACATTAACCCTCCTCAAATCATATAAACTAGACATTATATTAATTCAAGAAACCAATTAAATGATATATCTATACATAACTTTCTTAAAAACCAATGGCATTTAGACTCAATATGGTCATCAAAGGTAGCTATACTAGCAGGAAATAGGAAAATAAGCTTCAGCAATCAACAAATACAACATAATGAAAGAGTAATAATAGTTAACTTCCAACTAAAGCATTTAACTTTTCAAGTTACAAATGTTTATGCACCCCCAAACATCTCAGATAGGCGTGAATTTCTGGAGGCATGGGTGCCTAGTAGAAATACAAATGCAATTAACATCATAGCTAGTAACTTTAACACAAATCTAAATCCAACAAATGACAGAATTAGTCAAGCACAGAATCACTATGACCCAACTAAAAATAAACTAGCAGAACTCATAGAAGATTTTACAGATATGGTGTGTGTAAGCAAAACAAAACCTTTTATTATCTATTATTAAACAGTTAGAAATGAGCATTCTATGGCCACAAGATTAGACTACATTTTTCTTGATGATGACCATATATGGATGTGAAAAGTCAGAGACTAAGTTTGGAAATTCTGACCATCTTCTGGTATGGTGTTCTCTATATCAGAACAAAGAAACACCCAAGCCCACACTATGAAAACTTAATTCATGTATACTAGACAACCCATTTATATCTAAAGAAATTGTAGCTGATCTCAGAGATAAGGAGTCAACCTCAGACTGGGATTACTATAAGGTCCGGTGCCAATCAATTTATAGAGCGTAAACCACCCACTGCCCCAGAAACCCGTATACAAAAAATACATAAAAGACTAAAAGAACTAAACAACCAAATGGCCAAAAATTCTCAACTAGCAGACCTGAGCATTGTAGTGAGCAGTTGAAGTTGGAGCTACAAGAGGAGTTAAAATTTCTGACAAAAAAGTGGCAACTAAGATCAAATATCAAGTGGTTAGAAGAAGGTGAAAAATCAACAAAGTACTTTTTTGAACACTACAAATCAAGAACATCAAGGGAAGCAACAAATTTAGTTAGAAATCCTGAACTACTAGCTGTAGAAGATCGGTTAGAAATTTTGCAGTATATAAGGGACCAATTCGAGGCACTATATCAAGATGAACCAGTAGAGATAGAAGCAATAGAGGCCCTTACTAGTGACCTTCCATCAGTATCATCGCAACAAAATAAGGCTCTAATAAAAGAAATCAGCTTACAAGAAGTTATGGACNCTATATCAAGATGAACCAGTAGAGATAGAAGCAATAGAGGCCCTTACTAGTGACCTTCCATCAGTATCATCGCAACAAAATAAGGCTCTAATAAAAGAAATCAGCTTACAAGAAGTTATGGACACAATAGATAAACTTCCAAATTATAAAACACCAGGTTCAGATGGAATAACATACAAATTTACAAGGCTTATCGTGAGGATGTTTCTCCAATTCTTAGGGAGGTTTTCAAAAGAAACTGAGCTTGGGTATAATCCCAGACTCTTGGAGAAAATCAGTAGTCACCTTGCTCTCTAAAAAGAATGATGCCCTTGATAATATTGGTAATTGGAGACCCTTCTCACTAGTAAATGCAGATGCTAAAATCTTTATGAAAATTATGGCGAACAGACTCAACCATATCACAAAGACATTATAGGTGACCATCAAGCAGGCTTTGTAAAGGACAGATCAATTGTTGATGCAGCCTTGGACATTATAAGTACAATGAGAAGTCAGGAAAATCAGTCTGATACAGCTTGGCTACTCTTTCTAGACCAAAAAAAAGCCTTTGACAGAGTGAATCATAACTATCTAATACAAGTACTTAGGAAAAGGGCTTTAGCTCCTTTTTGTAAATCTAATTAGAAATCTTTTTGGAAACTTAGTAGGGTACATAACGGATGCAGGTCTGCTCTCCACTCCATTCAAGATTAGAAGAGGAGTCAAACAAGGTGACCCTCTCTTCCCCCTACTATACGGATAGCTTTTGAACCTCTTCTTAGATTGTTAAAATTTAAGATAAATGGAGCTCCTACAGGATCCACTACATTCAAGATAACTGTTTATGCTGATGATCTAATAGTGGGTCTAGGCTCAATAGAAGATTGGAACACGTTAATGAACCTCTTAGCAAAATATGAAAAGGCAGCAAATGCAGTAGTAAACAAAGAAAAATCCAAACTACTACTTCTAACAGAAAAGGCCAGTTAGACAATATTACCAGGTGAGAAAAACTTTGACAAATTAGAAAAAAACGGGACAATCAAAATTCTTGGATTCGAGGTAGACAAGAAAGGACAACCAAGCAAAACTCTTTGGGAAAATATTACTACAAAACTAAAGAAGCTAACAAAAAATATGAAAAGAAGAGGCCTTTCATTCAAGGGCAAATTTTGATAGCAAAGTCACTTCTATTATCAAGAGTGTGGTTTGCTTCTTATATACTTCCTCCTAACAGAAAGCAATTAGGAAAAATTAATGAGATATGATCTCCTGGATAAAGAACAAGTCAAAGCTCCTTCCAAAATATGCGATATATCAACAAATACAAGAAAATAACAGATTAAATGCCCCAGCCCTTATAGATATGCTTGATACAAGGCTAATAATGGTCTGGGTAAAACTCTGGACTTGTCAACGATTGATCTAGTTTGATGACAAATCAAGCATCCGATTGGACAATTATTTATGCGCTACGTATATGAAACAACTTACATCATGTTTTACTCGCTTTATTTATTATTAATTTGCGCATTGTTGTTTTCAAGTAAAATTTTTCTAATTGACATCAACGATTTGTTTAGTGTAAATATGAAGCTGAGGTTATAACAGTTTACTCTATTACTACCACATTATAAAAGAGCTTATGTATTGTTTATTCAATTTGGCCAAGCATGTATGCATAAACGTGCGCATCTTCCGTTTTGGTTTTGCATGACCGCGTCGCACAGCTACCTTATTTAGTAATGTGCCCGACTGCACTAAATTTTCAGTACAGCAATATTAAATTAGATCTAGATCGTGTAGCATTAGAAGAAGATAGTATCAATTTAAATTGCTTAAGCTGTCAAATAACTTCTCTCTTAAAATACGTATAAATAGCATTCAAATTTGACTGTAGTAATGTTTTTTAAATATTCTTTTAAAGACATTATAAGGATTAAGATCACACTGAATGTTTAAGTTTTATATATTATTTAAATATTTTTGATTTTTCCTTAATAGTTCATATTCTTTAACCTATCCGTTTAATACTTAATAACCCTATTGTCAATCATCTCTTATTATTTGTAGGTAAAATTTCCTTGCCATATCATCATTTGAGTTCATAACATAGACATAAATACATATACATTTTGCTCAAATTAGTTTTCTAACTATCCCTTCCTTTTTAATCACAGTTGTAACTCGCTCTTCTGAACTAAATATAACAGAACAAAATGTCAAATTACAATAGTTTATTTGTAAATCAACCAGAAAAAATCGTAGATATTACTCATATGGACAAAAATAATACCCAATTGTATCTAGAAGATAACAATTTTCAATCACAGGATTCTATTAATGAAATTATTAAAGAAATGTTCAATCTTTATAATGAAAAAAAATTCAAACACCAAAATCCTAGGCTAACTCTTGACATATTAGAACAATTTTTAATAAAGAAGAAGCAAAATCCAATTGATATTATTAATTTTTGCTTAAATAATCCAATCAATCCTATGATACAAATTATTCTTGCAGATTGTTATCGTTATGGGAAATGGTTTGAAAAAGATGAATATAAGGCATTCATTTATTATCAAAAATCCGCAGAAATGGGAAGTGCTCTTGGATTTTATGAAATTGGATTTTGTTATTTTTATGGGATTGGAGATGAAAAAGATGAACATAAATCATTTATTTATCTTCAAAAATCGGCAGAGATGGGTGATGTTAACGGAATAGCTGGTGTTGGATGCTGCTATTATTATGGATTTGGAGTTGAAAAGGATGTACACAAGGCCTTCAATTATTATCAGAAAGCCGCAGAGATGGGGAACGCTGAGGGAACATATGGTGTTGGAAATTCTTATCAATATGGAATTGGAGTTGAAAAGGATGAAAATAAAGCATTCATTTATTATCAAAAATTAGCAGAGATGGAAGTTCCTAATGGAATATCAAGTGTTGCAGAATGTTATCGATGTGGAATTGGTGTAAAAAGAGATTTAGATAAAGCCAAATACTGGTATCAAAGGTAAAGTTTAAATGAGTTTAAATTTAAGTAGGAGTATTGTAAATTGTAAGACCGGATGTAATTGAAATTAAAAAAACTTACATTTAACTCTCTTTAAGTGCAATTTATTAGGACAGAACCTTTAGCAACGTGCATTTAGAGAACAATTAAGAAAAATTGCATTTATAGAGACAAACCATATGTCAAACATATATTTGGGCTCGAAGTTAAAGATGCATTAAGAGAGAAGTTGCACTTAGAGGTGTTGCACTTAGAGAGAGTTGACTGTATTAGTTTAAGGTCAGAGCTAGAATTAGAATAGATCATGGACAAGAAGATGACATAAAAATTTTTAATAAAGTGATTTCATAAATGAAGCTTCAAATTAAGAAAAATCATTGCACTTTGTCTTAAATATTTACCAGACAAGGTTAGCAATGAAGCTGCGAATGGAGTCAATAGATACTAATTTTTTAACTCATTCTCGTGTAACTATTAGTCTCATTGCTAACCCTGTCTCTAGGATAACAAATTACAATACTGCGATAACGTTCATTATATATTGATATTTTGTACTTATATTAAATTTCCGATTGCAGGAGCCGAGAAATTTATTTTGCTTTAGGTATTATCTATCATATTTAAGTTATTATAAACCATATCTGATATTGTTATAAATTATTTATATCTAACATTGATGAAATTTGCAAATAAATATTAGTTAAATACGAATGGATAAATAACTTAGAAATTGAAGACGATTTTAAAAAAATATTTATCGAAAGCAAATATCCGTTATCTTGGATTCCTTTTGATGAATTTAAAAATATTGAAATGATAGGTAGAGGTGGTTTTGCAACAGTATACCGTGCTGGGTTGTTTGATAAAGTCAATTTATGAATGGACTTGTTGCGCCTAAATTATTTCATGAATCAAATAATTATCATAAAGATTTTATAAGAGAGGTAGGTAATCTTTATTAATCACTTTAATCAATTATATTATTCATGATTTATAGTTAAAATTAACAATTCAAATACTGAAATATATATTTCCTTTAATAATAAGTTAAAAGCATATTGTGATATCGGTCTTAAAGATCCAACTTTTTTAAGATGTTTCGGTGTATCAAAAGATAAAGTTTCTAAGGATTATATTCTTGTCATGGAATATGCTTTAGAAGGTTGCTTGCGAAAAAATCTACGTGCCATATCACAAATGGATTGGAAAGATAAATTAAACCTGCTACAATGTATTGCATATGACCTTCTGATAATTCACTCTCAAGATCTTATTCATCGTGATTTACATAGTGGAAATATACTATTAAATAGTTTAAAAAGTGCATATATCGCAGATTTAGGGCTTTCGATAACATCTAATATTGCATCAAAATCAAATTTAGATGGAATTTATGGAATTTTACCATATATTGCTCCTGAAGTCTTGAACAAACATCCATGTACTAAAGAATCTGATATTTATTCATTTGGTATAATCATGTGGGAAATTTTATACGGCAAACACATATCTTTTAATCAAAGTTCAAAATTACAGTCTGAATTACAATTTCAAATTCAAGTATGCAATGGTTTACGGCCACAAATTTATGAAAATACAGCAACATGCTATGCGGAACTAATGAAAAAATGTTGGAACATGAATCCAAAAAAACGACCAACAGCAAAAGAAATTTATGATACTTTTACAGAATGGCAGAATAATGAAATTATTTTATCAGAATTAGAATCTGATAAAAAGCTACAAAATATAAAAAACGAAGATATGCAAATAAATATTGAGTCTGATTATAGAAGTAAATTTATTTCATTTAATACTAGTTGTAAATATCAAGGTAATTATAAATTTTGTTTATTTAATAATATTATATTGTTCTAAAATGTGTATTGTTTGATAATTCTTTTTTTAGGTAGTAAATTATGTGAATTAGAAATACCGAATATTTGAAGTAATAAAAGCAACTCTCGCGATTCTGAAACAAAAAAAATATGGCTGATCTCATTAATAATTAACGTTATTAAGTAAGTTTAGACCAGATTAATAGAATGCTTTAGATATTCGCACATATTGCTATATTGTATTATTTATATGATATTTTCACAGATAAAAGGCAAATGTCAATTTTTATATTTTGTTGTAAAAACACCATTAATAGACACTTATAATTGTAACACGTGGAATTTATTATAAAACACGCCTAATATTATAGTTTAAATAGGGAGTTAATATACGGTATAATAAAAAATGGCAAGTTTTATTTCAACTGTTTTAAAATACGACTAGAGGTCTAAAATTCCAGAATAACTAAAATCGAAAGCGCAGTAACAAGATATTCTGACCTCAAGAAATTTTTTCAAACATTATTGCTTTCAATCATTTTTCATCACGTGAATTTTAAAGTTTCTTGAAACGGAAGATTTTCTATTGTTTTTTAAGAGACAAAACAACTACTATTGTTGGTTTCAGAATGAACTTATTTCGAAAATAAGAGGGAGTTTTAAAATTCCTAATTATAAAATTTAATATACTCTTGCCGGAGATGCAATTATTATTTTTTTTCTAGATAAAAATTCACTAGTAAGTAATTATAAAATAAGTATATACATTAAAAAGCGGAATTTGACATCACCTTTTTAGAAATAAAACGTCACTTATTTTATCTAAATTTAGAGTCAAATCATTAATTCTGAAACCCGTTAGCACGAATGAATAGTTAAACATATTCTAAAGATTGCATGATTACTAAATAATAACTCTAACAGATTTGAAATGAAGAATTTAATTGCACAAACAATATCGAATATTGAATATACAAAATCTATAAATTCAATTATATATAATTTATATTCAGAGTTCTTTATAAAGAAGTCGTTAGATAAACTTCAGCTGTAATAAACAAATTGGCATTTGTGAACCAATTTAATACAAATAATAATTCGACTGATGCCATAAAAATTATAGTTCTAAAATATACTTACTAGTTAAATAACAAAAGAACCAGTCTGTCCAACTACAGTTTATAGTGAACTCTTGATATAATGAAAAGTTTGAATGACGTAATTATTAAACTTCATTCGGATTGTAGATTAAATTCAAATTTCCCAGCTACTTATTTGTCTAATTTAAATGAACTTTTTTTTTATTTCGTAGAGCTCGCTAATATTTAAGGAAAAAAAAAAGTTTATTTGAAATTGATTATTTGATATCTGGAAGATTTTAATTTTGTTAATCAAATCTATATTGCTTCGGAGGGTCATTCCTTAGCAAAGATCATATATAATAGAAAGAATTTTAACGTAAAATGTTATCTTGATAACTATATAAAACACTCTATCACTCAAGTCGATACATATTAATGTTTACTACTATTAAATCGTTAATTAATGTATATGCTTGTACCACTCAAATATTGTATTTAGTTCTTGATTTATTATTCGTATGGTTTCAAAGATATCTAGTTATATGAATGTTTATAATAGGAAATAGTAAAAGGTTAATATAAATAAGAATATTAGAATTTTTTACCTTTACATATATAAATAATAAATTGCTTAGCAAGTATCCGTTCGTTTTATAACCTGAATAGTAATTTGTTAATAAATTGTAGTAGTAGCAAAATTTTATCGATAGAGCCAGCAAATGTGAAGAGTAACTAATGTGCAATAATTTTTTACGATTATCTGAATAAATAAACAAATTGAAAATATCCAAAATTTTATTAAAGAAGATATTGAAATTTTCATAGCTGACATGAAATAGCATTCCTATGATTAATTTAAAAGTAAGGCATAATATTAAAATTTTCATAAAAGTCGAAGATCAAAATGAATTTAAGCTGACACGAGTCAAAAATAAATTCATGCTATTGGAGCAATTAAAGTATGATATTTAAATTTTCACAGCCTTTTATGGGCTGCCATTATTTTTAAAATGTGTATATGATAAAAAAAATGGATATAAAAAAGTTTGATAATAAATTATCATAAACTTATATGAAGCGCAACATCATTAATACGCAACAGAAACGTCCCAATGAATTTTTCGAGATACAATAAGTTAAGGTTAGATTATGCCAAACATCAGCATGCGATCCATTGTGCAGTAATTATTTCATAGCATAACTTTTATTAAATTATAAATAAGTACAGTATATGTTACAGTAAATGGCCATTGTCATATTAATTGCGCCATTATAAAAATACTGTATAAAATTTATTTGTTACGTAACGTATATATCAGATATACCTTTAATATTATTAAAGTACCTGATTTTTTTATTATGTGCATTAAATATAATCGTATAGTATTTTTCAGTTTTTAAGCAGACTGAAATATTACCCCTTAACAACTACTATGTTAGTTATTACCATTGCTGCATTTTATATTTATGTTGATTTTTTCACAATCCAAAAAAAAAAAAGTAAAAATGTGTAAAGGTGAAAAATACCAATATTCAAGGAGCGCATTATTCGAAATTATTTTTCTATGACTGACTAATGTAAAAATAAAACAAGCTTAATAAAATTTCACCTATAGTAACAACATTTAATGCAAGTCACGTATAATTTCGATATACTTAAGGAACCAAATATTAATCTCTTGAAATAGCGAATTTACTAATAAAACTCTTGATATAGTGAATTTTAAATTGAACCAATCCCACGAATAGGTCTACGAATACCTTTGGATATAGTCTAAAGTTTGTAATTTCGAGTTCTGCATCAAATAAAAATAATCAGGGAATTTCAATGCTATCTAATAATTCGCTACCAACAACAATTTCTGAAAGCTTTTCGGTGATTTCATGCGTGTTGATAAGTTTTGAAGTGTACATGTGGTCCGAATGTTTTTGCCCAACGGTCGGTAACTCCCTAATCATCTTATAGGCTTCCATAAATTGTTGCCTAATTGTTCTATCCTCAATATCTTGCACGATAGAAGGAGCGCAGATGGAGTCAAACCATTTATTAAGTTTGTCAGTAATAACCGAGGCAGTAGGTCGTTTCTGAGGATCAGGATCCATGCACTGCATTGCTAATTCGGCATAGCAATTAGGAGTTCCAAATGCAAATTTCGGTCTTAATCCAAAACAAATCCTTGCAGCAAGTACTTTATCAAATGGAACACCATCGAAAGGCCTCTGTCCAACAGATATTTCTGTCATGATTATTCCAAATGAATAAATATCAGAGGCTTGTGTAAACGACGATTGGCGAGATAATACTTCTGGCGCGACATAAGGTAAAACACCATAAATCCCTTCAATCTCACTTTTAATAGATGATGAAATCCCTAAATCCACAACATATGCGTTATCTATATCTTTTTGTAAAATATTACCGCTATGTAAATCTCTATGAATGTATCCTTGGATGTGAAGCATTTTAATATCCGAAATTATACACTGTAGCAATTTCACTTTATTTTTCCAAGTCATTCGTGCAACATCGTAAAGATTTTTACTTAACGATTGTTTTTCTGCATATTCTAGCACGAAAGTATATTC
>QKWP01000675.1:227178-244365 GCA_003550325.1 Gigaspora rosea
CACCAATCAACCAAGGAGTTCAGTCAAAATTGTTGGGACGTCCTTTTGTCTTTGACTTTGTCTTTTCTGGATTGTCAACTTTTAGGTGTTTTTTTAAGGCGCTACATAAGTTAAAACACCATAAATTCCTTCAATCTCACTTTTAATTGATGATGATGAAACTCCTAAATCAGCAACACACGCGTTATCTATATCTTGTTGCAAAATATTTCCACTATGTAAATCTCTATGAATGTATCCTTGGAAGTGAATCATATTAATATCCGAAATTATACACTGCAACAATTTCACTTTATTTTCGCAAATCATTAGTGAAAAATCGTAAATATTTTTATTTAAAGATTGTTTTCTGCACATTCTAACACGAAAGTATATTCCCCATTAACGTTTTTCGTTATTCCATTACATTTCAAAAATACATCTCTAATTCCACAAAATACTTTTAATTCTTTTATGAATTCTAAATGATCATTTAAATTAAATATTTTAAGGGCAACAAAATTATTATAATTTCTACTTTTATCATGCCAATACGCACGACATACAGTTGCAAATCCACCTTTTCCTAATTTTACAATATCTTGAAATCATCATAAGAAATCCATGGTAATTGATAATTATTTTCAATCAGCATCTTTCTTAAATCGTAATCAAGATCTATTTGTTTAGATGCACACTCATATACAACTTTATTATTAAAAATTCAATTAATTATCGATTTGTGAAATTAAATTAACAATATAAATTACCTGTCACTACTTTGTTCGCTCTTATAGATGCTGGTGAAATTAAATCAGTGTGGTGAAATGATTTCACCATTTCACCAATCACCAATCGGTAATGGTGAAATTGGTGTAACTGGTGAATTGGTGTAATTGGTGTAATTGGTGAATTGGTGGAATGGTGAAACAGCGGAATGGGGAAATGGTGAATTTCCAGAGTCTGGAATTATTTCAGCCTGGAATTCGGTAGGTTTTTGTTCAAGTTTTTACATTTTATGTTTTTACAGGCACACTTTGAGGTCAGAACTATTAACCGTTTATAGGACTGAGCAAATTCACCAACTCACCATTTCACCAATTCACTGTTTCACCAATTCACCATTTCACCATTTCACCAATTCACCGTTTCACCATTTCAATTCACCGTTTCACCAATTCACCAATACACCAATTTCACCAATTTCATCAATTCACAAAAATAAAATTTTGGTGTAATTTTGGTGAAACTATTTCACCATTTCACCTGGTGAATTGGCTTAATTTCACCATCATCTATATTCGCTCTATTGTTTAAATTAGTTCTTTGAGTAAATAATTGTAATTACAAATAAATATATATAAAAGAATAGAATTTTATACTTTCGATACCAATAATTAGCATTTTGTATATCTCTTTCAACTCCGACTCCGTTTCGATAACATTGAGCAACAGTTGTCATTCCATTAACATTTCCCATCTCTGCTGATTTTGATAATAAATGAATGCCTTGTGTTCATCTTTTTTAACTCCAACTCCTCCTTCATATTGTACCACAGTTGAACATGCCACTAGTATCACCCATATCAGCAGATTTTTGATAATAAAATAATGCCTTTTGTTCATCCTTTTCAACTCCAATTCCATTGCTATAACAATTTCAAACACTATTTACTCCAGGAGCATAACCCATATCAACAAATTTTTTATAATAAAAGAATGCATTATCTTCATCGTTTTCAACTCAAATACAAAATAAAAAAAAAAAACAAAAATAAAAAATACAATAAAAATAACCAAAAAAAAAAAATTTTAAAAAAAAAAAAAAAACATAAAATAAAAATTTTCAACTCCAATTCCATGAAGATAACAATTACCAACATTACATATTCCGTTAACGTTACCCATATCAGCAGATATTTAATAATAAAAGAATGCCTTATGTTCATCCTTTTAAACTCCAATTCCATGATGATAACAATAACCAACATCGAAAATTGCGATAGAATAACCCAAGTTTGAGAATTAAAAAAAAAATTAAAAAACATTTTTTTCATCCTTATTCATATGAATGCACTTTAGGTATTTATATCCCAAGTTATGAAGTTCAGAAAGACTTGTCAAATTCATATTTTTATTATTTAACTTAAAAGACTCGATAGAATTCAAATTTGAACATACTATACTTTTTTAATACTTGTTACATTTTTTAATCATTGCATTCATCTTAATTATGTCAAGATCTGTACTTGTGTGTTTGTAACGCAAATTCTCGAAGAAATTCTTAAAAGAAATTCTGTGCAGTAGTTCATGTTGTGATATAATTATTATAACAAAATATTCTTTTTTAAAATTAAAATAAAAAAAAAAAAAGAAAAAAAAAAAAAAAAAAAAAAAAAAAAAAAAAAAAAAAAGAATTAAAAAAAAAAAAAAAAAAAAAAAAATAAAGGAAATTAAATAAGAAAAATTAAAAAAATTTTTAATTTAAAAAAAAAAAAATAAAAATTAAAAAAAAATATCCCTAAGAATCTTTAGGTATCTTCATGTTTTTTCTTTGGTTGCTACCTTTTAATTTCAATAGTGCTGATGGGCTTCGAAGAGTACATGTAATCAGGGTGTATTTTAATCACAGGATTTGGTATGATCTTATCAGCTTCTAGAAATTTCTTTTTAATTTCATCTATATAATCTATATCATTTGAACTTTCAATACTTTTATTTCTATTCTATAAAGTTTACTTGTTATATCTACTGCAATAGCCTGTTTTTGAGAATGAAAAATCCATGCATCGTTTCACTAATTCTATGTAGCAATCAGGAGTTCCAGAGACAAACCCAGGTCGTAATCCACAAATTTTTATTGCAAGATCCATAAAATAATGACCATCAAAATATTAGATCCTGTTGATATTTTTGTCATCATTATTCCTAACAAATAAATATCTGTTGATTGTTTTCCTAGTTGTTCTTTGTTGTGCTTGTTGCATTAAAATTCAGGAACAATGTAAGACAAGATCCATATAATCCTCCTAATTTATTTTCTATTGATATTGTAAGTCACAGACCTGAACATATGCGTTATCTATATCATCCTGTAAAATGTTGCCATATGTAAATCTTTAAGGATAAATCCTTTAAAATAAATCATATCAAGATTAAATGTTATGCATTGTAATAATTTTAATTTTTTCTTCCAAACTATTTGTGATACCTTGTATATTTAAAGAATTTTTCCTAGCATGTTCTAAAACTAGAACATAGCTTTTTTATCGTTTTGTTATTCCGTAGCACTTTAAAAATGATGGTTATATGTATCTGATTGTACAAAATATTCTTAATTCTTCTATAAATTCCTTACTATTATCTGAAGTATTTTAGTGCAACAGATGTATATAAATTTCTACTTTCATCGAGCCACCTCGCGCAATATACAATCACAAATCTGCCTTTTTCCTATTCTATAATATTCTCAAATTCATAATAAAGAATCCATGGTAATTGATATCTATTTTTAATCATTATCATTTTTAAATTTCATTAACACCAAAATGTTCACATGTGTATTTGTATTTGACTTTAAAAAAAAATATTATTAAATCGAGACTAGAGTTGGGCGCCGAAACCTTTTTGGCCAAATCTGAAAGTTTCGGGTTTCGGATTATAGCTTCCGAAACCTCATCCGAAACTCCGAAACCTCATCCGAAACCCGAAACCTTATCTGAAACCCCAAAACTATTTAAGGTTAAATTTTTACAAAATATAGTATTGTAGAATGTGCTAACATGTTAGTACACAAATATATGAGTCTGCCAAGAGAAAATATACATATTTACATATAGGTTATATTTGAGTTTGTATATTTCAGTTATATTATTTATTAAATAATAAATCAATAAATTATAGGAAATTATATTTTCTAGTCAATTTGCCAATTAAAATTCAGGATCAGGTGTAATATGTAGATTAATTTTGTATAACAAAAACAAAAAATTGCTAAAATTGCTTCTACTCTAAAATTTTGTCCATGAAACTACTTTTTTTTTATACAAAAAAAAATTTCATGCTAAATTTTACTATTAACCTTTATGTTTATTTTGATTTTGCATTATAAATCATAGGTGATAATCACCTATGATGATTATTAGTTATTTTCTAAATTATAATATATATAAATTATAAAGAATATTACTAACCATAACTGGTAGTGATTGGTCACTAGGTGCTTAAATCTTTAAAACATACTAATAACAGGATTAGAAACTCTAAGTAAAAATGGTCAAAACATTCAAAAACCTTATAAAAACTAAAATACTAACAGGTCCCAAAATATACATAGATAGGTCAAGTTAATTATAAAATTACCAAAAATAGAAAGTTCTGCAGAAAACCTTCAAAAATAAGCAAAAATTACCATAAATAGAAAAGATTTGTATAAAAAACACCAGAAATAAGCAAACTAATACCTGACCTATCTATGTATATTTTGGGGGTCCTCACCTAATCCTAAAAATATCTAGAGGTATGATGATTACCACTAGTTATTTCTAGTAATATTCTATTATAAATTATATATTATAAAATTTTCAAAATTTTAGATATAGTTTGGAGAGTTTCGGATTATAGTTTTAGAGTTTCGGGTTTCGGGAGGTTTCATATTTTTTTTAAAAATCTGAAACTAGTTTCAGATAGGTTTCATTTCGTTGCCCAACTCTAATCAAGACCAACTGGATTCTGTGTTTTATATTACTTCTTCTCCCCTCTAGGAGTGGTGGTTCATATAGTAAAATTTTGCCAAATTTTTTTCTGAATTGTTCTGTGACTGTAAAAATTTTCCAAAATTTCCCATATCCCTATGAACAATATGTACAGTACCCTAGCTATCCAGAAAAAAAAGTAGCAAACACGTGATGTCAATTATTTCTGATCTGATTGAATTTAACCAAAAATCAGAAAAATTCAAATTCAACAGTTAACTCTTTCTATGTATAACGATCTAACGGTTCTGGAAGGAAAAAACATTGTTATAGGAAATTACTAATTTTTCTAAGTAATTTTAAAATTTTAGAGTTGTTATATCTAGTATTCATTATATAAAGATTTGTTATATCTAGAGTCATCTAAATTTTGTTATTATTAAAGACAACGTATACAAAGAAACTAGCATTTTGATACATGCCTTCGGTATGTGGAAAGATATTTCAATATTATGTATTTGTTATCTGTTTATATTAAGTGAATTCTATTTTTATTTTGATTTGAAATTCATTTGCTAATATTATTGTTATGGAGTTTTTCATCATTCTACTATAGTTGAGGTTGTATTATTTTTGCTGTTTAGAATTTTTGAAAATTTATTTTTTGTAAATCTGTAGTTATATCGAGTTAGCAAGCAATTATTTTGATTTTATTTTTAAGTGTACAGGATAAATTTTATATTTAGATGAAGGTTTTGTTACAAAGCTTATTATTTTAGTATGATATAGCATATTAATATTATTTGTATTTAGTTAAGAATAGCAAATAATATAAGATCATGTTATGCTTAAAAATAATTATTATAATGCCAAAATTCTAGTTGGCGGATCAGATTATTATTATAATTTTTTTAATCTATATAAATTAATAATCTTATATTTCATAAAGGGCATAAAAAGTCAATTTTTCAGTTTGTATAAT
Organism: Gigaspora rosea; assembly: GCA_003550325.1. Taxonomy (NCBI): domain Eukaryota; kingdom Fungi; phylum Glomeromycota; class Glomeromycetes; order Diversisporales; family Gigasporaceae; genus Gigaspora; species Gigaspora rosea. The sequence continues at coordinate 232,834 of QKWP01000675.1, forward strand.
ATCAAATCAAAAAAATTGGATTTTTTTTCCGGATCTATTGGGTAATTCGAAAATTTAAGGTCACTATTAGGCAATACCAGGAGACAAATTAAATAGCAAAAATGGAATACTTGGCACAATTGGAATTTAAAAAATTTTTTTTTGAAAAATTGGATTGGCAAGTTATGCAAAAATTATAATTTTATGATGTAAGAATTTTGTATTTATTTATCAATGCTGGAAGATTATTGTAATTATGTAAGTTTTTAGTTAATATGTGAGTTAACATGCAACACATTTGTAAAAGTATCTTTTAATTTGTTTTTTTGGGTAAGTATGCTTGAATTTTTTTTATGGTTAATTTGCGATTTATTTAATAAATTATGCATTTGAATTGACGGTTTAATAGATAAAAGTTCTGAATAAAGTAACAGGGTAGTCATTTTTACATAATCATAATATTTTAATGTCAAAGTTAGATAATTAAGCATTTACTTATTTATGTGTATAATACAAATTTTTGGGGAAAAAATAGCTAGTCGGAAAATATAAATTTTGATTATTCTGTATTTGTTAACAAAGAATCTAAACACATATAAATAAAAAAAAAGCAAAAATATGCAAAAACTAATGTTTGAATTATTGATCTTGGTGTACTAATTAAAAATGACAAGAATGAAATTTTATATATAGAGAGTATTACTCTAATCCTGTAGTTTCTAATGTTAAGGTTTTTAACTCTAAATTTTTATTTCAGCATTTAGATTATTTATTTCCTTTTTTTTGGTTTGCATTATCTGCAGTGTTTAAAATTCAACATTTTCATGGTTTTCAATGAACATTTGAATTTTTTTAAGAACATTGATATTTATAAAAGGTTCTCTTATTTGATGGTTCAAAGAGAACATTTATAAAATTAGGATAGCTGTACGACGCAGTTGTGCTAAAACCAGGAATGTATTAAGTATGACACTACAGATCTTTTTTGAAAATTAACATATTTTTATTTTAATAATTGTGGTTGATGCTAACTTGAGGCTATTATAAAATAAGTATGATCATATGAAATTCTAGTTTGGTAATAATAATAAATTTTTTTATTAATTTATTTTAAGAAAGTCTCAAAATTATATAGATGAACTCTCATTCAGAAAGGTATTTTTTCTCATAATTATTATTTACACATAGTCATATGCAGTATGCATCATAATATTGTAATGGCATAGTTATTGTAAAAGTATTATCATAATTAGGGTAGCTGTGCAGCGTGTGATGTAGCGCAGGATCAGCATAATCACACGCATTAAGTTCAAAATGTATGTTAATATTTGTCAATAATTTGTTAAATTTACTAGAACTTTTATTCATATCACATTTTAAAAAGACACTGGCTCATTTAGCACAAATAAAAATAAATTAATTAAAAGCAGACCATTAGTTTGAGTGCTTCAATTATAACATGCTTTATTTATTCTTGCTCAGTCAGGTGACTATTAACACTGAGAAAACAGATTCATTCTCGATTAATCACAGATTCGATATCAAAATATGTTACAGATTTCTAGAATATCGTAGTAACTACTATTATAAATTTTGAATGATCTAAAATGACATAATGTATAGGTAACCAATTAAAACATTTAAACAGATGAACTATAAATTTAGATAGAAATTTTATAATTAATAACGTCATGTTTGCATCATATTGCATAATCGACTTATGATGTTCAGTAAATGTAAATATGTTAACTCCTTCCAAAAATGAATAATGAAAACCATTACTTCTACTAAAAAAGGATTCTGCAAAAATCAGCATAGGCCATGCCCAAAAAACGATCCCTCACACATTTCATGTGATCATACTGGTATATTGTAATTGTGAATAAATGAAAATCATTATTCCTACCCAAAAGGATTTTTCAAAAATCAACGTAGTGTATAAAAAAAGTTGAACGGAACCATCCATCTCACATTTTATGTGACTGTACTAGTATTATGAATCATTTTTTAATAAAAGAACAGGGTGAAACCTAAGTTGCAAAATAGTAAAATCCACTTTGTAGATCGGATTAGAGTGAAATAAAAGTGGATTTTATCCTCACGTGATGATTATAGCAGGTTTCACTATTTACAACTCAGGTTTTACCCTGTCGTTTAATAAAAGTTGGCTAAAATTTAAACCTGATTTTACTTTAAATGGCAAACCATTGATCATAATTATGAAGTATTACAAACAACATCAGATTATTACTTCATCAAAGTAAATGATTGGCTTACATGTGCCGCGCTGCAGCACATGTAAGCCAATCATTTACTAAGGAAGAATGAATTTTATGATAAATATATAAACCTCCTAACTAAATTTCACCTTGCTTTAACCTCCCTCTAAAATTAGAAATTTATGTTATATAAAACAGGGAATAACCATGAGAAAAAATGTATACCAATCAGCTTTAAGATTTTGCTTCTGTTTCAGTTGCCAGTATAACCATACACTTACATTCCTGGTATTTTTATATTCTAGATTTATTAATAAAAACAATAAATTATATAAAATGTTCATCAATTTGATAATGTAATTTGATCATAAATATATATAAGTATATATATATACATATTATATACATACTATGTATAGCACATATATTTAAAGTTGCACAATATAGATAACAAATAAATATTAAGAAAATTATCTTTAAAGATTTTTAAAATAAAACATTTATTAATTATGCAAGAGTATTATTATTGTATAAACTTATATAGATAATTTGTATCAAATGATATACTAATACTAAGCAAGCAAAAAGATACAAGTATTTGTTAGTATAAAATTTAAATAGTTAAATAACAAAGTAATTTGATTCTAATTTATCATATTAACCAATAGTAGCATCAGTAAAATATTATAGAAAGTCTTGTTTTATTATAAGCAAATATAAAAAGCACTTGAAATTTAACAAAATTATTAGAAATTGAATTGTATAATATATTGTGTTATGTTGAAAAATATAAAGAATTATATACAAACTTTAAAAAATTATTAATAAATAAGTATGAACTTAGTATGTGAATTGTAAGTATAGAATATGAACATTTTTTAAAAATTAATATTCAATTTATTTAATATATAATATATATTAAAAAGTTTTTGAGAACAATAAAAATTTAAATTATGTTCTTTTGAGAATATAACTTTAGATTTGAATTTTAAACACTGATTATCTGCGCAAATAGGTAAAATGAGATAATCAATTTGTAATTTTTATCACATAATATGAATAAATATACTTTTTAAATTAGTATGATTATTATCTGTTATGATATTCTATAGTAATATTTTAAACTTAAAATAGAATTTTATTTTATTCACAATCGTGTGTTAATGTAATTATATATTAATTATTTTTAATGTTATTTACTAAGTTTGCTTCTAATGAGTTTATTGTATTGTAGTAAATTTTACTGTATTATTTTCTTTATAATTCGATATAATTAATTGTCATTTGTATATAATAATATACAATTAAATTGTATAAAATTACCTATTTCTAAAGTATTTCAAGTTATATTTTGTTGGTGATGTGATAAAAATTAGCATATGCAATAGTAGATATATATATATATACAATAGCTGAAATTTGTAATTTAGGGTTCCTCAAATTCAAATCAAATTGAATATTGGATCAATTTGAATTTGATCAAATCAAATTGACTCTGATTTAAATTTGATTTGATTCAAATATTTGAATTTGAATTTGATTTGAATTTGAATTTTTAATAGTAATTTTCAAATCAAATCAAATATTTGTCAAATCAAATCAAATTTGGCCATATTTGAATTTGATCAAATCAAATATAGTCAAATTTGAATTTGAATTTGATCAAATATTTGATTCAAATATTTGAAAATCAAATCAAATTGCAGAACCCTATTGTAATTTAGTTTATAAAATTTTAAGTATGTTATTAATGTTTGGTAATTTATTTTTTTATTTATTTTATTATGCTCCTATTACTAATAATATATAACATAATTTTTATTAATAATATATAACATTAAATAAAATTACTGTTTGATTTCATGTTACCAAGAAATATAAATGACATATTACATTAAAGATTAATCTAATTAATCATAATCAATTTATTATATTTTTAACAGAAAAACTTATTGATATAACCTTGTAAAAGCCAATACTTATATAGAAAATTGTTAACATTAGTCTAAAACTTTCTTATTAACCATGATCAAATCATTGCAACATAGCAATCTGATATCCAAGCCAAATATAAAATCTAAACATTTTTACTACCTGCAAATCACATAAAATAACAAAATCAAATATATATCTGATATATACATATCTTATCTCTACTACTTGTAATCCACTTGATTGCTTTCTAATTATATTTTCATCACATAAATATTTCACCAACCATATATACATGTACTTTTATATTAATAATATCTTGTAGTGATTAGCAAAAAAAAAACAAAACCTGTTCAGCTTTTAATCATATTTTATCACATAATTTTTTCGCTATCTGCATGTATACATACTTTTTTACATTGATTGTATAAAGAGCAGTGTCTAAAATTTGGAAAAAAATTTTTGTGCACATGTCTGATACAACTCAGATAATTCTAAAAAAGGAAATTTTGCATAAAAATTCATTACGCATTGCATTTTTATATAGTAAAATTTCAAATTTTGCTCTATTTTATGCATCTATTTGGCTAAAATACTGCTAAAATTATACAAACTCAAATTTGAGTTGTATCAGTGTTCTTTGTTGTCCTATGTGCACATTGGAAAAATTTTTTGTGCACACTTTAAAAAATTTGTATAAAAATTGTGCACAACCTATATATTAATTAAGAAAATTCTTTGTGCACATGTGCACATACAATTTAAAAAATTGTGCACATGTGCAAATTGTGTACATGAGTTTTATTCACTGATGAAGAGATATTTCAATAAACCTGGTTAAAATTAATGATATTATCGTGATGAAGCAATTAGATACCCAGATAACAGAAAACCCAAAAACACTTCCACTATCTGTAAACTGTAACACATTACATCGAATCTATATGCAAACCTTACCTAGCAATCAATGAACCTTAAATCAAATTGTCTAAAACTTCTATCACAAAAGCTATCTTTAATCTATTTTATGGAGATCTATAAAAAAATTAAAAAATTAAAAAAAGATTAAAAAAAATACTTTACTATATGTAATTATTTCATCATTACAACACATACACACATTTACTATATCACTATACATACATACATCGTCAAAGACATTTTAAAGAATAAATTTTGGTAATTAATGATCTACATAATAACAACATAACACATGCAACCACTGGATCAGAAATCGACCAATCAAAAGTGTTTTATGTCAATTATATAAAGAGATATTTCAACAAACCTTCTATTTAAAAGTGATAATGTTATTGAGATGAAGCAATCAGTTACCTGAGATAACGGAAAACCCAAAAATCTATAAACTGTATTATCGAATCTATATACACATCTTACCTAGTAATCAATGAATCTTGAATCGAATCATCTAAAACTTCTATCATGAAAGCTATCATTATTTTATAATAGTGATCTATAAAAAATATATAAAAAAATGCCTGCTTTTTAATTACTTTACCATTATGTAATTACTTCATTATTATATCATATACACATAATTACTATATCACTATACATACATATATCATAACAAATTAATAATCATATGCATATACTTACCTTAACTCACTACACAAATACAATAATAAATACACAATAACTTACACAACCACCAGATTAGAAATTAACTAATCTATTTTAAAGAATAAAATTCTGGTAGCGATTAACAATTTACATAATGACAATATAATACATATAACTACCGGATCAGAAATCAATCAATCAAAAGCATTGTACATCTTAACAAACCTTCTAGTTGAAAGTGATACTGTTATCATGACAAAGCAATTAAATACCCGAGACAACAGAAAATCCAACAACTCTTCTACTATCTGTAAACGTATTGAATCTATATACACATCTTACTTAGCAATCAACAAACCTTGAATCGAATTGTCTAAAGCTTCTATTACAAAAGCTATCTTTAATCTATTTTATGGTAATCTATAAAAATAAAAAAATAAAAAAAAATAAAAAAAATTATCTGCTTTTTAATTACTTTACTATTATGTAATTACTTCATCATTACATGACATATGCATAATTACTACATCGCTATTGTCGAAAGAGATGGGCAGGTAATATGAACAAACAACCAATCACATACTCCAAACAAAACTCAGATACACGGGATCTTGTAACAAGTCTGATAAAAGAAAGGCAGTTTGATTTGGCAAGGTAAGGCATATTGGGCTTGTTACAGGAGGACTGTATATTTGAGAATCAAGAAAATTCTTAAACTCAAAGGGTATATGAGTTTTTATTTATTATTTTCAAACTTTTACAATAGAAATACACACATGGGCCCAGTGTTGTCACTTGGATGTTTTTTGGACATTTTGGACATTTTTTCAAATTAAAATTACTTAAAATTTTATTAAGATAATCTATTGGAATTTTTTTACCAATAAGTCCAGTACTTAAAAAAATATATAATTATATATTTTTTAAAATTACTTTATTGATTAGTTAAACATGGGACATAGGCTTGGACGATTTTGGACAATCTTGGACGTTGGACAAAAAACATAGTATGGACACGTCCAAGTGACAACACTGCATGGGCCTGCTTTTCTAAACAAATTTCAAATCTATTTATAAAAATTCTTAAAGAAAAAGAAAAAAGAAATTCGAAACTTTATGCTTTAAAAAAATCATGCTATCTCAGGACCCGGACATCTAATATAGAGGTCATACTTGTTTTTTTCCAGCAAAAACCCCTAAAATTTGAGAAGCAAAAAACAGTTTTTGCCACTTATCTTGGCATCTAGTGAACCAATTTGAACAAACTTTTTTTTAAAATGAAGCTCTCAGTAAGGCGCATCTATAAAAAAAATTTATTCAATTCTAATCACTAGATCAAAAGTTATTTAAATAAATATATTTTGTCATTTTCAGCAAATTGGGCCAAAATTGGCCAAAAACCAGTTATGACCTATATAAGAGATGTCCGGGTTCTGCTATCTCTTTCTTTTCTTTTAATTAATGACTGATTTAGCTATTTTCTATCATGGAAGTATGCATTTAATTTCAATGCTTTTGATTTTCATCGTGAGAATGATGGCACAGTCTCATGCTATACCCGATTTGGCCTTGCAAAAATCAATTTTAAAATCACAATTTTAATGATTTTTCCTATTTTTGGCATACTTCTATCATCATGACTAATATGTTAAACAAAGAGCTGATTCTTCTCTTGACGCTTTATTCTTAAATTGTTCCAAGTCTTGATCTGATCTTTCTTCGATTTTCTTTTTCTTACAGATTTAATGGCAAAGCATTTATCCAGGGCAAGGCTTGCGATATAGGCTTGAGCAAGAACCGTAAAAACTCTTTTTAGTACCAGGTGCAGAAATGTTTTTTTTTAAAAACTGTGACTGGCAATGTCATATGCATTACATGTATCACAAGCTTTGATCTACAGGATCACATTTCTGCTAGCAGCTCTTTTAGACTCACAGAAAATTTGATCATTATGGGATTTCAGTCTGCTCCTAACACTATGTATATATATATACATTATAATATATTAATAATTATAATACATATACTTACCCACAACCACCAGATCAGAAATTAACCAATCAACAGCATTTTAAAGAATAAATTCTGGTAGCAATTAATGATCTACATAATAACAATATAATATATGTAACCACCAGATCAGAAATCAACCAATCAAAAGCATCTTACGTTAATCATATGAAAAGATATTTCAACAAACCTTCTAGTTAAAAGTGATGCTGTTATCATGATGAAGCAATTAGATACCTGAGACAACAGAAAACCAAACAACACTTCTACTATCTGTAAACCGTATTATATAATATCAAACCTATATACACATCTTATTTAGCAATCAACTTACCTTAAATCAAATTGTCTAAAACTTCTATTACAAAAGCTATCTTTAATCTATTTTATAGTGATCTATAAAAAAATAAAAAAAATAAAATTACTTTACCATTATATAATTACTTCATCATTACATCACATATAATTACTACATTGCTATGTATATATATATTATAACATATTATATTATAATGCATATACTTATCCACAACCACCAGATCAGAAATTAACCAATCAATGGTATTTTAAAGGATAAATTCTGGTGGCGATTAACAATCTACATAAGGCCATTTTAAGTTGATTCTTCAGTTAATATCACTTTTCCAGGACACTCAGGAGGGGGGAGAAAGTAAAATGAAACGAACATATAAAAATGAGCATAGATGGGCCAATTTCATTGGTTTATATAAATCAGATAACTGGCGAGAGTCATCTAGCATTTAATTGGCTATTCATTTTCAGGGAAAGGTAGTAAAACTTCAGCTGAGGGTGATGTTAACCGAAAAATTAACTTCAAATGGCCTTAATTAATTAATTATATAATGTATTCATTAAAAAAAAGAACTTTTTAAAAAAACAAACTCTTTCTGTTAATCACTTGTACACAAAATTTTCAAACTTAATTATTTAAAAAATTCTTATAACTTTATAATTTATTAAGTTAACCTGGCTTCTACTTTTAAATAAACTTGTTCTACTCTTAAAAATATATATAATATTAAAATTTCATTGCAAAATTTCTTAAACTTATCAAGCAAAGGCCCTTTGGCCTAAAATTGTATTTTTTTTGAAATACATTTAAAACGGCCTTTTTAATCTATTTTGCAAACTAAGATAAAGTTAAAAAGCATACTTTTCTCATCACAACAAGCTATATTTCAAGTTTGTAGTCCTAAAACTGACTGAGATATACTTAAAAACCTTTAACTCTTCTATATTTTTTTTCTATTTTTTATTTTTTTTTTATTTTGGTCTTTTTTAACTCTAATACAAAAATACCCCTATAGCGTTTTTTGTATAACATAAAATCGTGCTACCACATTTTTAATAACCTGAAATTAATTGGTTTTCAATTAATTAAACAAACTTAATTAATTTTACACAAGGCAAATATTTACTTCTTTTGTAACCTCTTTAATTTATACAAAGCACGTTACCTAAATTATACAATCTTGCATATCTTGTATAACACGTGACTTGTGTAACACGTGACTTGTACAACGTGATATTTATAGCACGTGACTTGTGTAACATATACTTGCCTAGTTGGTATTATGTTACATGAAACAACTTATACCTTTTTGTGAAGCTCTCTTCAACCTCTGCTCTATTATCCTATTTATTAAATTTATCCTCTGCTCGAATAATCTTAAATACATATTATTTTGCTCTATTTATTTAAATTTGATAAATATACTACTCTGTTTTTATATTTACAAAATCCACTTTAAATCAATACTCTCTTTATAATTAAAATTTCTTAAATTTATTTTACTTTATTTTGTTTCTTTATCACTTTATACTCCATATACCTTTTTACTACAAAACTTATTTCAATATGCCAACATTAACTCAACAAGACCCAGATACTGCTGATCTTGACTACTTTTATAATCATCATGCACAAAGCTTTGGTATTGCTCTATTTGAAGATGAACAAGAAAATAACTTAAAAGCAATTCCTCCAAACCAGGAACCAACTACTTGTCACACTAGAACTACTAGAACTAATAAAGCAACACACTTCTTTCGCGCTTTTTCAACAACATCAGTAGTTACATGTCTATGCCGCAAATATCACACAAAATTCATATCAGTTCAAAACAATATCTATCAACCTCATAAAGAATTTACTCAAATTGCAATGGGAAAAAAACAAAATAGCAAAACTGTTGAACTTATTAACCAAATTTCTCAAACTTCTGACAACATTCCACCTTCACCTACACCTCAACTATGCCAACACACATGTCCTAAATGTTCTAAATCAATTACCTGTAGAATTTATAACAATAAACACCATCCAACTAAAAGCTATATTCTTGTTAACAAGGAAGTTTATCATACAAATTATGCTACTTTATTGCCAGCACCCTCTTCTTCCCTCTCAACCACTTCTTCTTTAAATATCTCATCTACTATTTCTCATCTTGAAGATTCTAGAAAAAACTTGACTCCGCTTTTTCAAAATTTACAAAATACTCACAACCATCCCAAGGAGATCCCCAAACAACAATCCTCATTTCACCAATTCATACTACTTCTTCAGCTATATTAACATCCACTTCTTCAACTCAAACTACTGCTCTTCCTACCCAATCTTCAGCAAAGTCACTCTCTAATATTAATACAAATAAAACTTTTCAAACTTCTCAAACCCAGCCAAATGTCAAACACACTTATTCTAGTAAATTAAATCTTCATCTAATCCTCTCTTTTCAACTCTTGGTCCACTTACTTCAACTGAAGATTCACAAAACTCTTCAATGGATATAGATAATATCTCTAGTAATTCCACTAACACTATTTTCCAGCAACAACAACAGCAACAGCAACAAAAACAACAACAATCTCTTAATAAAGAACAGCAAACACCTTCTAATAAAAATTCAACTTCTAGCAATACTCCCAATACCCATGTCAAATCTAATCCAACTTTTGATTAGCTTGCAAACTTCCCAATTACTGAAGAAATGGAATCCAATAACAAGCTTCAAACAAATACATACTCTTTATTATACAACTTCCTTAAATCACATCTTCATAATTTCTATCCTGAAAGTATTATTAAAGAAGGAACAAAAAATAGCAAACCTCTTAAAGCAAGTTTTCACTATATCATTAGAACAATGGCAGGAGAAAGCCCTGATTTTCTCACTAGCTTTATTTACCAAAAAAACCCAACTATAAATAAAAAAACCAAAATACCATTTGAAATCCATGAAAAGACCCTTAAACTTCTAATTCACAAATTCACAACTATTCTTTTTACTAAACTTAACTATGCTGAGATATTTGCATCTGCAGCTACTATTCCTCCTTATAAGTCAGAAAATAGACTTCAATTTTGCCTGAACTTAGCACGTATACATCTTTATTTATCTGAGAACTATCAAGCAATCAACTATAACAAATTTGCAGAAGATTTAAATCTTCGGCCTAAAACATACAATCTTTATCCATATACAGTTTCTACAGATAAAACAGAAAGATACCTTACAATTAAGCATAACAACAAATTTAATATCAACCTTCTTTTTAACATTCCTAAATCCTTATTTCTTAAAAATTTCTCAATTCCTTCACTCAACAACTCCCTTGATCATTTTAAAGAATGGTTCGAACAATTTTCCCTATTTACAATCGTCAATTTACTAATTCACTAGATAAAGAACAAACCTTCAATACTCTTAAAAAGGAAATAAGGAAAAAATTTATTTCTCAACTTAGAAATCTTCTACCTATTAAATTTATCTTCCGTGAACTA
>QKWP01000676.1:687-12278 GCA_003550325.1 Gigaspora rosea
ATCTTTATACTCACACACTGAGTGTTAAAAGAAATTAAATAGTAAATAAACATGAACTTGAATAGTTTATTTTAATTACATAGTTTAATAAGTAAATGATCTTTATACTCACTAACTAAATTAATGCGAATAAAAAGTAATTAAATAATAATAAATAAACATGAATTGAATAGCTTATTTTAATTATTTAGTTAATAGTGTTTTTTGTACTCACAGTCTTAAATTATTTGTAAAAATGTTGATTGAATCAGTAGTCAACAACATATTGATATTTAGCTAACACATTTAACTAGTAATAAATATATTTTATACTTACTCACTATACAAGTAATTTAAAACTATTACTTAATAATAAATTGTTAAATTTGAATCTTAATAATTATTCTTATTCTTACTCCCTAATGATTACAATGAATAGTTTAAAATTTCGATTTTAAAATAAAAATTAATAAATAAATAAGCAACCCACTTTTCAATCCAATTTAGGAATTTGTCATCATTTTTTTCTACACCAATTCCGTATCTATAACAAACGGCTGTTTTAAAAATTCCCATATAATTACCAGACTCAGCCGATTTTAGATAATATTCAAATGCCTTTTCCTTATCAATTTCAACCCCAATTCCTAAATAATAACAATGGCCGACATAATATATTCCATCAGAATTATTCATATTAGCTGACTTTTGATAAAAAGTAAACGCATTTTGTTCATTTTTCTCAATTTCGATCCAATTTTCATAACAATAACCAAGCCAGAATGTTCCTTCTGGGTTATTCTTATTCGCAAATTCTTGACAATCATCAAAATTCAGTTTACTAAAATTATCAGCAATTTGAACAATTTTACTTAAACCAATATTTTTTGACATTTTAGCACAAAACGAAAATTATGTTACAAGAAAATTTAGTAGTCGTACTTATATAGCTTATATAATACTAAATTAAGGTGTAACCTTCTACATACATAACTGTCACCTTTTTAGTAAAATTTCTTACATTGTCATTGACAATATGATGAATTCAAACAAAATTAGCAAAATGTGTCACGTATGTTAGTGAAACAATATAGTGAATTCTTGTGAGCAACATTTAGCATATACATTTTAAGTTCGATTATAAACTAGATAAGAGGACGAACTGTTTGGCAAACTTTTCAAACTATCCAAAGAGGTCAAAAAGTTTGAAATATGCAAACATGAATTGATGATAAAACTTATGTATTTATGAACTCATGAATGTATGTCTGATTAAGCTAATAATTCTAAATTCAACATATCAGAATAATACACTGCACATGCACAAGCCAAATTAGTGATGGTAAATGACTTGAACACGATGATTTATAATTATTATGCGGTTTCATAAACGGTTTCATAAGCGATTCATAAGCGGATTATTAGCTAAGGCAAGCATTGACCAATCAAATACAATCGTATAATTCAATTTACCGGAGATAATGCAATGTCACATAAATAATTGGATCATTAATAAATTTTACAAAATGTTATTAATTTTAATAATTGCCATAATCAAAAAAATCCGTCCATACGATAAACTCGAGTCATGAATTGGCGAGTCCAGTTACTAGTACGTATTGTACTGTCACGGGGTAAACGTGACATTTAAAGTACACCGCGCCACATTTCATATGACAATCGATTCTGCATATAATTAATCGTGCATAATCGATCATGCATGCTCGGGGCTTAGCCTCGGTGGAAGAATGATTTAGAAACAATACAATCTACACATAATATGATAGCGTCGTAGATAGGATATCGTATGATTTAGTCTCGTAGTTTCCATAATATTCCATAACGTTAGATTAGTGATTCCCATAACATTTTGTAAAGTATAAAAAGAAAGTTGTTTGATCTTTTCTACAGTAGAAATCTTCGGATTATCTTATATCTGAACTTCATATATAATTATAAAGTCAGATTACCCTCGTACCCCCTTATATTTATAATAAATCGTGTTAAATCACCAAGTCACGCCTCTGGCGAGCTGCCTTTTATCATAATTCGCATCGTAAGACTAAGGAACGTCGTTTCGCCCCGTAACAGTACGTACGCTGTAACTACCGCATGGATATAAATAATTTGTATTACTTAAGATAAGTATAAGCGTGGGTTTATTGAATAATGTTATGCTTGGTAAAGTATCGTTATTAATTTCAATTTATTATTTTAATTAGGTCGGGTTGTTGTTAACAGGAGCCTTTAATAATATTATTATGAGGAAGTAATACTTAAATTACAAAGAAATTAGATCTTTGTTAAGATAGGTAAAACTATAAATATAATTAATACTAACTGATACTAATACTACAAAAGAAAAAGAAGTGACTAATGACAGAAATAAGTCTGCATCTATATAATGAGTTTAACAATGCCAAGAAAAAATCAATAATTGATTGTAAAATACAATAGGACATTACTTATAAAATCTATAGGTTAAATAAGATTCGCTCCTTTCTATACTATATAAATTAACGACGTTGCTCAGTATGAAACGCGCATTTTAGGTATAAATATTTCGATAATTTCAATTTCGTTATCAACTTTAATAATGACGTTATTCTATAAATTACACGACAACTTTTCCTTTATCGTTATCTCAGTTAATTTTAATTTTTATTATCACTACAGTATATTATTTCATATTACTGTTATTCACGGGACAAATAATTATTAAATAGCAATGGGGTGTTTAAATTAACAAATAAGTGGGCATTTAGAAAATAAGTAAAAAAAATTTAAATAGTATTTTTACTATGCTAAATTATAAATCAGAAAAATAAAATAGGATTCTCTAATTTTAATTTTTAAATGCCCAGATATTAGATATAGATATGCAACCTTTATAGCATCTAAAAAATTTGTTTATTTACTTTTGAATTTGCTTGTTATTAAACAAAATAAATAATATAATCCTATATTTACAATAATTGCATATATCATAGCTGTTAGATATTTAAATTTTATTCCAAAAATTTAGTATATAATTGGACAAAGTTAAGGTTATATTCAAAGAAGTATTAAATTAGAAGAATTACATTTAGAAAGATCTAATTGTATTTAAATATTCTAAATATAATATTTTTTAAGCGCATGCTATATAAAAAAATCTCAAATGCGTATCTCTATTTAATATAATACAATTTTTGTTTCTTTGAATATAATCTCTCTAGAGCACCTTTAATTTTTTTAGATATAATTATATCGTAATGCATTTAAAAGGATCTGACCGCGCATATACAATTAAATTTCTAGCTTGTAAAACTAGGCTTTGATAACATACATGTACCTCAAAAACAAATAAAAAAATTATATTTATAGAAATTATGTACAGCTTATTTACTGTGAACATAACCTGTAATGACTAGACCTTTAATAACATGCGTTTAAAGAATAAATAATAAACAAATCGCGCTCAAGTATATATTTACTTTGGCCAAAGATAATTTGAACTGAAAGAAGTATTACAGTATTATTTAAAGAGGTTGCATTTAGGGAGAGTTGATTATATTTATTTTGGCCAGAATCTGATGTCGTGCTTAGAGAGAAAAGATGTTGCATTTGAGAGATTGCATTTAGAAAGAGGTGACTGTATTTAACCACTACCTCCGAAAATCAAATGAACTGATACACCTTTCAGGTAAAAGATTAAAAGGATAGTACAATACGAATTTTTAGATTATTAATAGTTTGTAATAATTCAATTTTAAAGAGTATTACGTAACACATACCTCTAATTGTTACTAATGATACAAAACTACAGCATTAAGTAAAACACGCTTTTTTGATTATGGAAAGACAACTGTTTGGAGCTTTGTTTTTTGTCGACATTTTTTGATTAATTTATTCTTAAAAGTATTATCATCATTTATTATTATTTACTATTTATCATAATAATATCAATATGTATAAATAAAAATTTATATAACAACATAATATACATGAAATGTGAGTATGCATAAAATAAATAATTATAATTATAATTAAGATTAATTAGTCGAGTTAACTGGGAAGTAATAAGGATCATCAAAAATTATCAAATATCTTGGAAGTGTTGCCTGCATTTATTTTTTTAAAAAAATAAATATATCAATCAAGATAAATTAAAACATTAGAATAAAATGTAAACACATAAACTAGTCACCTTTTCTTTACCAGTAACAAATACGTTTAATGGAGGAGTTTTTGTTAGGCAATCAATAACGAACATGACTTTAGTTTTAGTACCATATGTACAATAATTTAGAGATGTATTAGCATCCTGTGCGAACCACATTTCTAAAAAATAGTTAAATAAAAAGATTAAATACTGGTTATACCTATTATTAAAATTGCATATACATACTTTTTCTTGATCTAGAGCATTTTTTTCTATTTCCTTGTTGCAAAATTCCGCATAATCCACACTGATTTTGACAATATCTTGGGGTTTCATTTTCTTTTTTAATATCTACACCTTGATCATTGAACATTAAAAGATCACATGAACGCCAACGTTTAGTTCCATGAAACATCTTATACGTAACAGTATTTATATTTCTCGCTGAGTACTTAACCAAAAATCTCTTGTATTTCTCATGTTTATTTTCTAATTTTGTTGGCATTTTCAATTTTACGATAACGTGAATTTTTGGAGTTATAGCGAACAAATTTTTGATTATTTCATATTCTGGATCTGTTCTGCTGAGAAGTGTTAATTGAGTTTGCGTGATTGTTGAACTTTTTTTAGAAGGGTTATGAATGAAAATTGATTTAAAAGTCGAAAGAAAGGCGAATGAAGAAGATTTCGGATGATTTTGAGCCATGGTATATAGAAGAAATTATGATATTGTCAATTCGCAGAGTAATCGAAGGTCAATAGTAAATCTAGAGTCGTAAGTTGGCCTTATAATCTTATTCAACTTAAGTCAATAGAATTATTTACTGGCACACATATAACCATCCGGAGTTTAACCTCGGTGTTTGATCCCGCGCCAAATTTCACTATTATAGTTAGTGACACTGTATGTACAACAAATATATGTATCATTATTTTCCGAAGGGTAGTGGAGGACGTTTAACGATTAGTCATGGTGATACAAAAGTTACGTTTTCATACGTACGTACTATGTATCACAATGTATTTGTATTGTAACACTTATTCAACATATTAGGATGTTGAAATAACAAGCTATGTAACAAAAGTTTTTAATGACTTATTGTAAAAATCACAATAATTTCAATACAAGCTAATAAAGGTTATTTGGAACTTATCTAATCAAGTTCAATCAAAAGATTTTATAAATAATTTTGATTGTATTTGATTAGATAAATGCCAAGTAAATTTTGTTCAAAGTTTAGGTACATATAAAAAGAAGTTGTAGCTAATTTTTTCTAAAATATTTAGTGAAGATTTTTTAATAACTATTTATCCAATTTTAAGAATATCTTTGATTCTGTAAGATTACAGAATTAAAATAAAAAAATTTTTATCAAATTTGTATTATTGTGCTTTGCAAAAATGTGTGACCTCTGCAGATCATGATGTCATGTAAAACCATGAGAAATCAGTCGATTCTATAAGATTTTTCGATACTTGAAGAATTTTAAAGATTTCGGATAAAATATAGACGTTATTGATGAAAATTATGATCAATAGGAAATTAAAATCTCAGAAATTTTCTGCCATCATCACCGTGAAAATCACAGGGTCACACTTTTTTGCAAAGCGCTATAATCATTGTTAAAAAATCTTTGTTTAAGGTTAACAAAATTTATACTACATAAATGCCCATTAAATAAAAAATGTTGGGCTAATTTTAGTATAGAATAGGCTTATTTCCTTCAAAATTTCTATTTTTGTATTAAAAAGTTAAAAACTTAAATTCTGGCCAAAAATTATGTAACAATTGTGCCAAACTTTTGTAAAGCATATTAGTTAGCTAATTAAAATTGAGAATCTGCTATGGCAAAATTGGTGCAATAGCTAAAGTATTTTTATTGTAAGATAGTAAAAGACAGGCATGCATTATCTAACAAACAAGCAATTTTTTGTCAATGATTTGCAAGAAACAGGATTTTGATATAATAAAATAAATAATTATGTTTTACAAAATGTACTAAATTTCAATATATATGTATATATATTTAATTCTATAAACTTACAGAATTAAAATAAAAAAAATTTCATCGAATTTGAATTATGGTTGTTGAGAAATCTTCGTTTGAAGCTAAAAAAAAAAAATTTTACCAAAAAAAATTTCATCTAATTTGAATAATGGTTGTTGAGAACTCTTCGTTTAAGCTAAAAAAAAAAAAAATTTCCAATTTTTTGTAAAATTATCTGTTTTTTAAAATTTTAGTAAAGATTTCTCAACACCCATCTATCAAATTTCGATAAATTTTTTTTTAATACTACAAAAGTAAATTTAGAATTAAAATAAATTTTTTTTTTACTGAATTTAGTCAAGTAGATACAGATAAATCTTTGCTAGAATCTTGAAAATTCGTATGGGCTAATTTTGACCGATCCCCGATCTAAATTTTCAAAATCTAATTCTGGTCATTTACAGATCGTTTGGCCTTTTGGGGATCATCTCCAATAGGCCAAATGATCTACAAATTTGACCAGAATTAGATTGTTTTGAAAATGTAGATCGGATCTTCAATATTTTGATTATTTTGATTGGCTGTTTATAACATGTGACCCGAACTTTTTTCGCCACATGGGTAGGGTACTCTAATATTGTATAACTGTATTACATATAAAATATAATTATTTGTCATTTGTTTATTTGTTTAATTAACAAATAATTAAGAAAGTGATCAAGTAATTGATCAGCTATAGCCGGCTATAGCCGGCTAGTAGTCGATAGTCGATGATAGCTGACCGATAGCTGACCTAGCTGACCGAACCCATCCCTAGTCGATGGCAAAATTGGTTCAGCAACATTGTTACTTAATGAGTATCAGCAGTTTCGTTAGAAAGTTCCTTTTTGTATGGTGCGCACAGTCTAGTCGCATCAAATATTTTACAATTGCAAAGGCTTTTTATCTAAAAGTTCAATTGCAAAAAATTTATAGATTTGACAAGCTCTATCCAACTATGTATTTATTTAAGCTTTTTAAAACTTTTATCAAGAATTTTTAACTTTAAAAAAAGCTACTTTAAAAATGTCAGCACTAATATAAAAAAAATTAAAAAAACATACAAAATTTAACCAATCAGATTCAATTTTATAAGTATATGATAGCACTATTGCTGTATTGATACGACTAGGCTGATTGCACCACAATATCTAAAAAAATAAAAAAATAAAACTAATTTTCAGCCAAAATTAAGAATTTTAAATATCATAGCCCTAAATTACAGCTGTTCTCATAAATTTTAGGACAACTAATAAAAATTGATTGGCCGAATTCGACAAGTTATCGAATTCGGTGTTATCGAATTACTGTAATAGGACCCGGATAATTCTAAGAAAGGTGGTATTATTAAACTGGTCATTTTTTTGGGCCACGTGATGAAAAATTCTGGCCAAAACAAAAATTTAATTTTTTGTTTTGACCAGAATTTGCGTCACGTGCCCATAAAATGTCCGGTTTTAGTAACACCACCTTATTTAGAATTATCCGGGTCCCACTGTAATGCCGAAATCCAGTTCAGATAACACCGAATTCAAAAACTTATCGTCAGTCGTCCCAGAATTTATGAGAACGCTGTAATTGGTCAGACATTTGCCGATTCGATAAATTTGAGGTCTCACTAATCACTGCCAAACCCAAAACTTATCGAATCATTTTAAATATTCGATCGGTCAATTTTTTACCATTCCAGAATTTATGTAATATAGACCGACGATCTTCAAAATTCTTAATTTTGACCGAAATTTTAATTTTTTTTTGAAATTTTTAGTTACATAAAAGGAAAATTTTTATGAAATAGGTTTACTCCACAATAAAATTGGCTCAAAACCATTTTTCATTTAATGAGTATCGACAGTTTCATTAGTAGAATTTGCGTAGCTTTGGCCTTACTATTTTTTTGCCGTGCGGAATTTAAGATAAAATTTCGGGTTGTTCTTGGTAATTTTCATTTATTATTTAGTGTGTGATTATAAAAAGCATTTATTAATTTGGTTTATGCAAATAATTCGCTATAAAAGCTTGTTGACGAAAGGTTTCTGCGCCAAGCCGCGGGTCAGCCACGGCTGGACCAACTGGCCCAGCTAAGCCGGCTTGTAACACTAGTTTAATAGTCTAATTCTAATTGACATCACTGCTAATATATGTTTTTTTGTCCAATAAACTATGGGATATAATAAGGATCATATCATCATTTGATTTACAGTATTATTTGTTATGCATCATTTTTAAATTCTGTCAATTATTAATTGATGCATGTCATATTTCAGTTGAAAAATGAATACATCATTTTTTGATCGGTATAAAACTTGCAAATTAAAAAAAAAAATACTGCGAAACTTTATTTATACTAAATATTTAAAAGCTAATTTGACGTACATTTAACCGAAAATATTACAATTTACTAAAGGAACTAAGAATTATGCATTATTGTATTATTGTATTTAAGGGTTGATGAATTATTTACAGAACTCTTTTACAACTCATTGAGGTCTTTTAACTGTCTCAATTATTGTTGAATAACACTGTAGTCACCAGCTGATGCTGTTTCACGCTTGCTCTACTACTACGATGACCTGGCGAAATTTTATTTACTAAGTTTCCCATGAGCATATTATCGCTTCATTTTGAATTACCCGCATTGTAATATGCGGACTTTAATTGAATTTATTTCCGACCCCTTTAGCTAAACGGCATCCTTCCAGTTACATGATTAGTCTTTCAATCAAAGCATTTTGAAACAATTATTTACTTCTTCTTATTTTTGCTAATCTATTTATTCGATATTGATTAATATAAGGCTCTTATTTGAAATATAATAATTAATAACATTTAAAATTGAGCATGAGTATTACGATCACTTTTTAAAATTAATTATTAAAGTATGAATTTTAAATTTTAGCTTTATTAAAAGTTATAAGGGCGCAGCGACACCCCATCCACACTTGTAACATATAAGTTAATAATTTTTCTTCTTCGAATAACGCATACGTTACATTCATTGACTGAAATTTACAAACTACTGAGGAATTTAAACAATACCAAACATGGATTTATTATTAAATAAAAATTTTATTTTTTTTTTAGAATTCTTTTTATTAAATTTTTGTTTTATACCTTTCTCCAGGTCTTCTCTTGACCCTATGTTCGGTCGCTTGATGAGCATCACAAATTGCTTTATAGAAATTTTCAACTGTGCACACTTTAATTCCCATTTTATTTTGATCTCGTTTACGTATCTATAGTACCAATACGATGAACTATAAAGGTTTAGGTCCAATGTTTAAATGTTGTGTATCTGGTATTTCAATATTAGAACACGAATAATTTTGCGGATCTATTAGTCGGAAGAAAAAAAATATACGATGATAAAAGAATTACTTAAAATAATCATTTTTTAAAAATCTTTTTATTTATACCAGTACGATCACGTTTCTTGTGCAGCATGAAATGTGTGAGGGATGGTTTCCGTTCAACTTTTTTGATGTTCGCTATGCTGATTTTTGAAGAATCCTTTTTTAGTGTGGGTAATGGTTTTCATTTTTCCAATTCAGGCAGGAGTTATGGTGATTCTGACGACACGGCCCTATGAAAAAAGTGGCCCGGGTGGTGTTACGGTTTAGCACGGAGATGTCTGTAATGGCACGTGTACTGTGGCACGTATATGCACGCTACACGGAATGGCACGTGTTTAAAATGATACGTATCGGCACGTTGTGCATGTCCAGAATGGCACGTGTAAGCTTTTTATACGGAATGGCACGTATTCGGGGTGACACGTATAGGTTCGTTGTTTGGAATTACACGTATTAAATGGCACGTGTATCTCGTATGGCCAATAAAATCGCAGGATCAGGTGTAACGCGAAAATTCAAAACAACTGACTTTTTTTAAAAAATCCCCTGTATCTCAAAATCTCGTCTATGAAAAAGCTCTTTAATTCCTAACAAAAAAAATTCCTTGCAAAATTTTGCTATAGACATGTTTGCTTTGATACCAACCCTTCGCAATTATATCATACTCTAACTAATCGAGTTCACTCTTAATTATAACTCGTAAGAAATATATGCACGTGAACTTACGTGTGCCTCGACCGTGTCAAAACCCGTGAATTTTGGCTTAGTAAAGTGCAGCAAAACCCGGTCCATTTACGGTCCAAAATGTCCGGGCAGACGGTCCAATTCGGTTCGTGCCAACACGGAATTCACACGTGCAAACCCGGGTCTCTGGCCGTTCCACAGATCACCGTGCTTTTCCATAGAAACACGTGCATATCCGGATGATTTTTTTATAGGGCGGGATGACAAAATGTGCATGTGTGGGAAATATATTCGTAAATATGTTGTGATCTTGTCAAAAATGACATTATATGTTGTAATTGACTAATAGTATGGGATACTTTTTTTTTGAAATTATGCCTGTTTAATATTGCTAATTAATGCATGCGTATATGAAACTATTCCTAATAAGGGGGTTACATAATTGATGTTCGATGGTTTTTCGATTATCAGTTATCGATATCAATAAAATGTTTTTGGCACTTTGCCGTTTTTGATTTGCTATATCCAAAAACAGTTATCAGATAATCAGACCGTGTTAAATTTAATGATCAGAATGATACTATTTTAGTGGTCGTACCCTAGGGTACAATAACCAGTTAACTGTTAGGCGGATACCCGAATTATAAAACTGATAAACTGATAATTATTGAGGTATCCGGTTAACTTAAGATATAATATAGGATAATATAGGGTAAAATACAATTATAATAAAAATTTTAATTTGCGTATTATTTATATACTAGCATCCAGTATTGGCAAAATATGGACATGGACAATATGGACCATTGGACATGGACATTTATGGACTATGTCCATATTGTCCATATTATTTTATTGGACATAAGATACTTAGTCCAAATAAAACGCATAGGCCACAGCTCCGAAATATTCCGAATATAAGCCAAAATTGAGGCTAAAATTTTGTGAAAGTCCGGAATATTCCGAAAACTTCAATATAGAAAAGATATGGACATGGACAAGATTTGGATTAGTCCATGTCCATATTTGTCCATGTCCAAATAAAATTTTTATTGGACATAGTCCAAATGCCAACACTGCTAGCATCACTCGGTGTAAAACTTGTCTACATCATAAATTTAATGTATTTTAAATAAGAACATGATTTTAATATTTCGTTTGTTTATTATATTTATTTAATAGGTGATATAAATCAATTACACTTTAAACTTATACTGGCTTTCAGTTTTTTGTAAGTATAATAATAATTATTATATTATATCTGATATATATGAATACAGTAAGTACTTACTTTATGTTTTTATTACATACTTTACACAGTACAGAATACTATTATTGTTCCATTCTGAATTGACGTGTGTTCTTTCTGATTTTCATCTTGTATGCAGATCATGTAATAAATTA
>QKWP01000676.1:20251-37628 GCA_003550325.1 Gigaspora rosea
AAAGTAGTTTAAAATATTATTATTTTTTCATTTTCATTTTTTTTGGTTTTATTTTTTTTGGCATTTTTTTATTTTAGGAAGTAGCAAATATGAACGAATATTAGCAAATATAAGCAAATACTATAGTTAAAACAAAGAAGAAATGAAATAATAGCTAACTGCAGGGTGAGAAAAATAAGTATATAGAGCTAGCATTATGCGATGAAGTGTGAAAGGGTTCAAAATATTACTATTTTTTTCAGTTTGTTTTTTTCATTATTTTTTGAGTTCAGTTTTTTTGTTTTTATTTTTTTTTGTCATTTTTTTCATTTTTTCATAAAAAATGTATAATAATATATAATAAAATATATAATATTGATTAAAATATATTTTTAATTAAATATAATGTATAATAATAATAATAAATAAAAAATATAAAATTTTATATTAAATTGCGAAACCTTGTAAAAATATGCAAAAACATGCAAAAATCTGTAAAACATTTAAAAATAAGTATACAGTATAATAGTATTGTTATTCCTGATTTTTAATTTGATATCTATCGATTATTACTGATTATTATCGATTACTATCTTAATTGATAGTCCTCGTCAGGGGGAATTTAAATCGATTACTATCCAATAATGATAAAAATCGATAGTAATCCCCATGCAAATTTTGGTGATGTAGGTCATGCGGCATCCAGAAAAGGAAAAAATCTTACAAGAAACATCGTAAACATAAGGACCATCCACTATAAAAGAAAAAAGTTGGAATGAGAATAAGGGGCACCTGACGAAACTACACCGACCAAAATGGAAAGTAGTTCCCGGGGCAGATGAAAAATGGCCGACCTATAAAGCGACCTGGCGGAATATGTAGTTCCTTAAAGCTGCCTACGATCCGAAGAGGTACGGGGCACTGGCGTGGTGGACCTGCTGGAGTCAGTCGAGAAAAACGGACGATGGAGGGAGGTATAGTTTAGCTAGGAACCCCTAATAAATGTAATATGATGTAATATGTTTAAAATATAATAAAGTACGCCTACTTGGCGTTCCATGAGATAATGCCTGGTAAAGACTAAAAAAAAAAAAAAATATTTGTGAAAATAAGGAAATTAGGGCATTTTACTTAATAAAATCTTTGTGGTAAATATAAGCTATTGTTCTAGTATGCTGAGGTTTATTTTGTTCATGTTAAATTTATCAGTACAGATATCTTGATAGGTTGATTGAACAAAATATTATCACAAACATTGCTGATTGTACTGGTCCTGCGCGGCATCGCATGCTGCGCAGCTATCTTATTGTTAGTGATATCAATTTAATAACACAAGCTATTGTTGACATCAATTTATTTAATATCACAAGCTATCAATTTAATGTCATAAGTTATCATTGATTATAATATGATATGCATTAAGTATATCTACGGAAGTGAGTCGTTTAGAGGTGTGCAGTTTTATTACGTAATTTCTTTTGATTAGGTGATAAAATCAGCAGTCAATAAACATCTATTCAATACATAGACGTGATAAATTGCTGACCCTCCGCCCCTAAAAAATTACCTAATAACTGGCACTTCCTTTATCAATCGGTGGAATTAATAATCGACGTAAATTTAGAAAAGACGTAAAACATATTCACCTATCATTTGATTTACGGTAGATTCACCTGTCTTTTAGATTATTTAAAAACTGCGAAATAAGATCCGATTAATTAATCGATTGTATTGATATAAATATACATTTCAAGTATAACGGAGATTTTCATTATGCTAATAATATCAGCAGTAAGTATATATAAAAATTAAAGCTCAGTTAATAATAATAATAAGAAAACCAGAAAATCAATAAAAATTCGTATGAAACTATTTTAAATCAATTTTATGAGTATTATTTTTATTATATATAATAAAAAACGTAAGCTATTCCTCTACCATAAAGTATGAATAAAAGGGGTCGTACTGTACGTAGATTCCTTTCTAGTTGGTTTTACGTAATACATGTTGGAATCGTTCTTGTAGCAAAAACATCTATTGATATGATAGGCATTATACATATAAAGACTATTACAAAAGATTATCCATGATTCGAACTACTAATAATTGCATCGTTTCTATTTTTATACGACTTAAAATGGAATCTTGGACAGTGCCATTCTTTAAATGTAAAGCGTTCTTCGCACTTTTCATTGCCTTCGACTGATCCAATGGGATTATATCCTCCAAGAATTTCATCAGTGTCTTTAACTTTTATGACAACTACTAGAGTCTTTTACCTATTGCATAAATTCCAAAAATATTCACGAGTAAAACCATCTCTGCTTCCACGAAAAAGTAATCTAAATTCATATGGATTATTTGAAACTAGAATACATATTGTCATTTTTATCAATCCATGAAGCAATTTCAGCTGAATGTTTCGGTAATTACATTTGAAATGGTTCTGTTGATCTTTGTGGTAATTTTGTTGTTAAAATCACACGAGACGGAAGAATCACTGATGATACTGGATGATTTGGTGCCATATGTCTTTTGAATAAATCTTTCCAAAGATTTTTTCAAGGGATTTTCTTATATGGTTGAATTTGTTCATAAATATCTTCACCAGAAATTTGAAAATAACGGATTAAGAGGTAAGCAATTTTTTAAAGTAGTTTTTAATGATAAAATATTTTCATTAGACCAGTCCTCAGGATTGGGCGATAAACCAGAATTCTGAGCAATACCCCATTTGATAATATATCTCCAAATCTTAACTTCTTCCATTTGTAAATCAATCAACAAACTATTGCATTTTCTCGAGTAGATGTGAAATCTTCGGATTCAAAAACTTTATTTTGCCACGATATCGTTACATCATTTTTGTAAATTTAAAAGTTTATTATTTGGGAAATTTCTTGATAAATACGGTCAAAATGTAGATGAAGCCAATGAGCATTTGATTCAATTAAAAGAATTTCAAGATATCCAGCTAATTCTTCAAGAATAAGTCCATACGCAACAAGCATTAATTCAAAAATAATGTACTTCAACATTTTCTAATAATTCTATTCCTCCGTAAATGTATAAAAAATGTTAGTGATTTCATATACATTATTTATTGGATTGAAGCAACTTATAACCTACTTGATAATAATTTCAAATTGTTGAATAGAAATATTTTTTAAATTAATCGTTTTAATATTATTTCCATCTTTGCCAACTGTTTTTAATTCATTACGAAAATACAAAGATCGATGTTTCAAAATAGCTGAATGTGCTTGAAATGGTTTATCGTTTGGAGATTCTCCAATTTTAATAATTACATTAAAATCTTCTTTATTTTCAAGAAGTTCAAGATAATTGTTTGAAAGTTTTTCGAAAAACTGGTTGCCATTTGGTTTAAATGTGTCTAAGTGGAAAATACGAAAGAGTGCAGTAAAGACACTATACGTACGTGAGTACAAATTTGCAGATCGCTGCACACCCATACACTATTGAATAATCACCCGATTGTTGTCTGGTTGCGCGATTACAATCACGCAATCGGACAACAATCAGGTGATTGTATGGGTGTGCAAATTTGATCAAAAGTACTGTACATCATTTTGCAAACTGCGATAATAAAGTTACGAATAATTTTTGCTTAACTTCTTATATCGAGGGTTTATTAAATAATCTTTTTATTCAAAAGGTTTCTTGATGCGATAAAGAAAAACCATACATTAACTTTTAAATTTATAAATATAATGGGCTGAGTAAAAATATATATTTTTCTTTAGTGGAGACACCCATATCGAGAGTTACATGTATTAAGGATATTCCCAAATTGTTATTCGTACCCTCTACAAATAAAAATTTTTTTAAACTTTGAGCGAAGATATCTTGACACCCACCAAGTCAAATTCGACGGAATTCGAAAAAAAACAGCAAATTTTTTTTATTGAATTTGACTTAAGTTACTTCGCTTAAGGTTTGAAAAAAATTGGCGCAGCTTCTATTTGATAGACGTTTTCAACAAAATTTTTCTTTACATTCTATGGATTTACAGAATTTAAATAAAAAATGTACATCGAATTTGACTTATTGGTTATCAAGATATTTTCGCTCAAAGTTTGAAAAAATTTTGGCGCAACCTTATTTTGATGAAGTTTTGAACTTTTTTTGAAAACTTTGAGCAAATATATCTCGTCAACAAATTTAATAAATTTTTTTCTTTGAATTCTATGAAATATAGAATCAAAATGAAAAAAAAATATTCATCTAATTTTGCTTGGTTGTCAAGATATTTTCGCTCAAAGTTTGAAAGAATTTTAAAAATTTGATTTACATGGGTATCTTAATAAAATTTTAAGTAATATTAATTTGAAAAAAATGTCCAAAATGTCCACAAAACGTCCAATGTACTTTACTTGGGCACGTATAGCAATTTTAGGGTATGAATAACCGTGCAGCATATAGTACTCTTGAAGTAGTATCCCCATTTTTTGACAAGCGATTTATGGCCAATGTTAGTGCGATTTTTCATTGGGTTTGATATGTCAAGATATATCTAGATCAGTAATGATTATTTGTATTATCCTCCCATCTCCAAATGTCTGGGAGATATTATTCATCTAGGCCGACTTTCTTGAAAAGTCCCTGGGTATTATATGCAGCGCTATGCGGTAGCAGCTGCAGGCTGTGCTGATTTCTAATGATTGTAACGCACAAGGCTTAACCTTACCATGGAGTGATTTGCGTTATATGATAATTCAACATAGAGTTAACACCTCTATCCGGATATAGTTTTTTATATCCGTATTTATCCGGTTTTAACATATATTATATCTGGATATAAAAACACTATGTCACGTTATAGCACATGACATAGTATATAAATCCGGACAGAGGTGTTAACTTTAATTCAACATCGTATGATTTAACACCATAAATCACTGAAATGTTAAATCAGGTGAGGTAAAAGAACGTATGATCTTAAAAATTTATTTAAGCTTCTCAATTTCTAAAAAAGTATAAAAAGCAATAATCTTCGGATTGCATATCATTTAATTTCCGGAGCAGAGCAGAGGGACTTGAGTCCAGACATTAGTGAGAGAAAATGGATTCCGTGTGGATTCCAGGGAGGTGTAAAATAAAAATTCTCAAATGTTCAAATCAGCCATCGTATCAGGATTTATCGTAAATTTATTAATTGTTAACATTAAGTTTAATTTTAAAAACAGCAATTGATTTATAAGATATAACGTCTAGTATACAGTTCCACATAATAAACTGATTGCACCATACCATGCAAATTATCATTGCTAATAACTATGTTAATGTTATACCTCATTTTTCAATTTACTCAATTATCAAATAATATAAGTCATTTTTCAATTTTCATTGATTGAAAAATGACTCGAGTCAATTCTTAACAATAATAATAATTACGTATTTATTAATGTTGATAATAAAGATAACAAATTTATATAGTTTTTTTGGTACCGCATGTTTTTTTTCAATCAATATTTTTCATTTTTATTCACTATACTTGAATTAATCTTTTATTGTTATCTGTTATCTCTTTTTTATTCAACCTTTATTAAAGAACATAGCTTCATGACTCATAAGATCTTTAATCGAACATTAGATAACTTCAAATAAAAATAAGAGAAGTTTGATGGTTAGAATTCGCCATAATGAGTGTCTAATATGCTAAAAAAAAAAACTCCGAATTTTCAATGTGATTCAAAAATTCCTAATTAAGTTGCTAAAATATACATGAACATAGAATACATTCTTTGATGTATGTAATTTTAATTTTCATTTATGATTTAGACTTGCATGTAACAATTTTTTCGCTTTCCTTTTTTTAGCATTTCTTTTATTAATCGGCCAATGCATACCAATTTTAAACATTTGTCAATTAATAATTGAAAATGACATGAAACATTTATATTTAAAAAATTTCATTAATTAGTCAAATTAGAGGATTGTTCACGTAATTTGAAAATTCATTTTCAAAATGCGAAGCGACGCTCTAGAACCCAACGGGCCCGTTATCCTAGTTTAATAAAAAAATAAATCGTGTTAAATCATCAAGCCACGCTTTTGGAGAATTGCTTTATAAGTTAACTCATACATGAGGTCACCAAAATTCCGAGTCGGATGCGTCGAATTCACGGATTAAGGAGTATTTTGCAGAAATCGGATTTTATCGCAGATAGACGCGGAATTTGGACTAGCATTTGATTCGGACCAATAAAATTGCATATTTATTTGTAAGTTTTAGCAGAAATCTTCGGAAGGATAGATAATCAGTTAACACAAAACACGATCATGGTTTGTTGGGAAGTTTCTGTACATTAGCAATTTGGTTTTTTTTTGCGTAGAAAAATTTTAATTTTTTTTATGCATAAATATAAATTTTTTTTATTGCAGAAATTAAGTGTAAATAATCGTCCCTGAGTCAAAATCGCAACTACCCCAGGATTGCCAACAAGATAAGTAATTTTACTCACGTGATGATCGACAAAAACGTAAGCCAATAATGTATCTCGATTTGGTACAACGTTACGCGGTCAGGAAAATTCTTTCTCAAAACGCAGCATAAGAAACTATCTTAGAGTACTAACAAAAAGTTTTCCTTGAACAATTTTACTAACCCGAACTTTAAGAATTTGCCATATTTCGTGTGCGATACTGGGAAAGCGGAAAATCTACGAATTCAAAATATAGTTAAGCTAAAAAAATTTCAAACTCTGATGATCACATATTTTATCAATTAATTAAATTAATTATTGACTCTTTTTAATAGTGTTCTAAATGATGCTATGTGGCGTTATTTAGTACAATATGGTATATAAAAAATTGATGATGTTTTATGTATAAAAGGAAATAGAGCATATAGACAACAGAGTATAATACGACATGGAAATTTGTGATTTGATCGGCACGAAGCGAACTGCAAACATAATGATCTTAACGGCAATTATAAATTGACCCGTGAAACAATATATTGAACAGAATAGGATCTCCAGACAAGAATTTGAAAATTGACCTGTCATAATGTTTTAATTATGGGAATGTATTTATGTGCCACAAGCTGAAGGGAGATCAAAGGTGTGTGAAAAGCAAATAACCAAATCAGATTAACGTGTGAATTATTCAAAATAGTTATTAAGCGTACAAATAAAGCCACCTAACGGGTTCTATATTTAACAAGTTTATTTTTGCGAAAAAACGATCTGAAATTACGGGATTCTATTTTGGAATATGAATATATATTTCTGCTTATATATAGTTTATATGTAGCTATATATAATTTATTCTTAGATAATTATAGTGAGAACGTGAAACCTTATGCGATTAAATCGACCAATCATTTTCTTAACACAAAGTAACCTATCAGAGAAGATTACAAATTTAAATCTCAGAAGGAATTGAGTCAAAAAGTTACTTAAAGTACCAATTCGGATCATTCGTTCCTTATTAAGTTAATAATCTACAGGATAAAGTTGTTACAAAACCCTCATAATTTTCCACATACTTCAGATATTTATTGAATCTATTATTGTTAATTTACTTATTATCCTGATAATCTTACATGTTCCGACATTTAACTTCTTTATTTGGCAGATTACATTATCGCGTCCAAAATATTCGAATTTCTGTATTATATATTACATAATGTACAATTATTTATCACTCCGGTAGGTATATTTTTTACATTTATTTAATGAGATGGAGAAACATGGTCACGTGCCACATGCCGCGTCAAGAGGTTATTTTTGAAGTAAAAATTTCATTTTAACTTTAAAGTATGATGTAACACAAGCAATTTCTTAAGTGTCACATTGTTATATGCCACATTATGGTATCCATAATATGTATATTTAATTATATTTAATTTTATTGTAAGTATAACTTAATTCATTTTAATTGATTTATTTAACATCTGTTAATATTTATTAATAATCAATTTATTTAACATATATTAATATTTATTAATAATCAATTTTCAATTATATTATTTAATAATTTTAATATTGAAACCGGTTAGAGATTGGAGAATTACCCTCTTCAATAAGATTATAGAATATTCGTCTCTCGTGTTTTTCTATTTATTTTTAGTTTCGTAAGTTTATATTAATTCATGATTTGATTGATCGATCCAAGGTATGGCTTTAACAAATCCTTATTTTGGTAAAATGTACTACCTAATAAGTTACAATTATATTTATGTTGTACTGACGATCGGAATAACCTTTTGGAACTTTTATAATGAATTTTTTAATTTTTTTTAAAGAAAAAAATTTGTTATATTTGATAGCAACGAAAAAATTTTCAAACCCCCAAAATTTTATTATTATTAATTTTTTTTTAGTCACAATTCTTTTAAAACAAGCATAATAATGTTTATTTTAATGATATTTAATGATAAATTAGTAGGCATTAAAATCGGAAAAGGATGGAGGGATATCGGAACATTTCGGGATTGTTTATCCCGTTTTTTTTTATTTTTTTTTTAAAAAAAAATTAACTTTGCGTGGCCTAAATTAATTCATGTTCACATCTAAGGTCATGCAAGGCTAATTCCTATCGGATAATTCCGAAAAATTAAGGTCATCATCGGGTGACACCGGAGAAAAAATTAAATGGCAAAAATGGAATAATTGGCGCAATAGAATTTTTTTAAAAAAAATTTTTTCTGGAAAAATTGGGTCGGCGGGTTATGCAAAACGAACAATTAACTTTGCGTGGCCTTATATAGATACACTCTTTAGTCATTTTATTATCCTTTTTCTTTCGCTACTTTTAAGCCATCTTCTTTGGTTACCTATTTTCTTTCTAGGTGATGCAATCCAAGTAACAAGTCAGCGTTATTATGCTATTATGGTTATTGTGGTTATTAATGCTTGCGGTCTAACGATACATAGTTTCCGAATTTCAGGTCTCACTGGTGCGTCATCAGTTTTATATAGTCTACACGATAGAATAATATCTCTATATAAATTTTTTTGGCATTATTTTTGCCAAGATAATGATGCTTTTTTTCGCTTTTATCATTACTCGTTATACTCATTGCTTAATTTACTTAATTAAACAATTACAAATTAATGATATATTCTGAAGAGTGAAATCACGTGAAGAAGTTTTCTTATTGCATTTGTTGTTGCATTCATTGTGCGACAACTTTTTAGTTCGATCACTTGATTTTTTCTTCATCAACATGTATTTATATACAGTCAATATAATCAAAAACGTAAAATTCTTTGAATACATATAGAATATAAAGTAAATTTTATTTTATATAAGTAATTTATACATATTAATATGTTTTATATTTATTATATATTTAGTCAATATAATCAAAAACGTAAAATTCTTTGAATACATATAGAATATAAAGTAAATCTATTTCTATAAGTAATTTATACATATTAATATGTTTATATTTATTATATATTTAAAGTACTTTCAGCATAGACTATTAATACGTTGGTGTAACATCAAACGGTTTCATTTCAAATATTAATGATCAGTAATAAAATTATAATAGGATTTATGTTTAAGTAAATATTTTAATTTCTTTTTAACTTAAGAAGATATATAATTCCAATTTCTTAATTAGGGAGACAACGCGATTCTAAGAAAATCAATCAATTACAATAAAATCGCGTCATAATATAAAACGCAATGCAATGAGTAAAAAAATAAAAGCAGAAGGACTTTCGTTTCCGATGATTTCCGGGATCGACGTTACGCGAGTATTTATACAGTGTAGTATTGTAAAGCCAGAATTTTTCGGGTCTAAGCAAACTTAAAAAAAATAACAATCGATACAACACTTTATTAACAAAAGAACTTCCTAGCAAGCGTCTTTTTGTTGAATCACGGCGGATCACACCGAATCACGCAATAAAAGTAGATATGCTAAGAGTTGAAGTATTGTCTACCGTATAGCAGAAGGCAATAAAAATATATTGTATTGCTTAATTTATAAAGTTTAACATCATTTTTTGAGCTTTTTTTTCGTCTTTTTTCTTTTGTAATCAAATAATTAACTTGTTCATGTAGACCGTTTTCGAAAGTTATTTGTATTCTCTATAAGATGTTTGATTCATTTTATATATGGGAGTTTTGTTAATTATAGATGAAGTATAAAAAATGGTAATAAAAGGCGTGTAACTTGTTATAAGAAACTTTTTTAATAAAGCTCTTGTGTTTATAAGCTATATTTTAACCTGGGTGAATGTTTTATTCATTTACAACACGAAGCGAAGTATCTATCTGTTTTCACAGAAAGTGTGTCACGTGGATAATAAACCGTTTTATGATTGGTCAACTACCTCATGATCAGACCCGAAAATACGAAAGTCGCCCTGCTAAATATAAATGATTTTAAATTATACAGAAATTCATAGAATTTTGAGTTGATTTAGAACTCATTTTGATTTGCTTATTACGTAATCAGTTATATTAATAAAGAAGCGATAATAAGATTGCGATAAAGCATTGTGAAGCATTCAGATATGCAAACAATCTACATAAGAAATTCGGCGAATCCCAACAAACCGACTGAATTTGAATGAAATATACTAACGTAAAAGAAAAAATTTTTTTTGAATGAAATATATTAAATATATTAACACAAAATAATTTTTTTTTTAAAATAGATAAAATAAAATATCAATCAAGAACTTTTATTAAATTCATGTGAACATAAAATAATATATATTTCAAAAATTTTTTATTCTCATTAAAAAAATCATAAAAATCTCAACACTACGTACAAGTTGAAATGAAAATCAGATATGCAAAAGTTGATAAATAATGAAGTTATGATCCCATATTATTCCAAGTGCATCCAAGTATGGAAACTGTTTCCCATCAAAGATAATGTATATTTATACAGAGATCTCGAATTTTTCCTGACAAAAAATGATGATTGAATCTCACCGTTTAGTTATATAAACGTCTACTATTCGAATATTTTAAAAAAAATTTCTTTTGCAAACTTTTCTTAAAATGCCTACCGCTAAGTAATTATTACTATTTGTTTTTTTTTTAAACCTTTAAACTAGTTATATAAAATGAGATAAATATGATGTCACGCACAAAAATAGATCTTCAAGAAAAAGTATTAAAGTACCCATTTATTTGAAAAAATTTTATAATATATATATTTATATATATATATATAAACAAAATAAATAATTAGAATAAGAAATAAGTTCATATAATATAATTCATCTATCGTGACTTTTTTTTACAAGTTATAACTAGTCCTTTTTATTTTGATTTTTCTTTCTATCTAGCTATAAATATCGATTGGAAGTATCCCAAGAACCCATAAGAGCAAGAATGTGTGGTTTTGGAGATAAAGACCGTCGCCCAATAGACCCACCACCGGTCGTCAGGCTTTTTGTATCCTTTCCTAATGGAACTCCTGAATCAGAGAGGTAATGAATGAAAATTTAGTTTTTACTGGTTATTAGCTAATATGATATGTTATTAATAAATTCTTTCATTTATTGTCTTATATGACAACCCGTGCTTTTTTCATTTACTGGATTGTTACGTCAGACACCGTGCAATAAGGTAGTTATTATATGGGTATGTTGAATAGCCCGTGTGTAACTGGGTTATTCACTACAACACATACAATAACTATAAATTACTAATTGTTCGCCTGTGATATTGCATACATTGATATTATGTAATTTCGGTATATTCCACGACCCTAATGTTCTCCCATGAACATTTCTGATGATATTTTTATGATGACGCAATGCCATGAAATATTAAAAATTTTTCCACGAACATTACGTCATCATTAAAAATTTTAGTCAGAAATGCTACGGGCATAGGAACCGTGAAATATATCAGATATTTCACGTGCGCCGTGAACATCACGTGTTACCACGGCTTCGCCATGCAATATCTATTACATTATAACATCTACTATTTACTATTACATCATCAACAATATGACTACTTTTTAATCGGATAAATATATAATATAATAACTATTATAACTATAGTTCTAAATAACTATTACATATTGGGTTAAATTCAGGATAAGGCCAATTTAATTCGGTGGTTTACGTTACCCCCTTCTGCCCTCCCCCTTACTATATATGCGGTCAATTTCGGAAAACTTTATAATATCACGGATCATTTGGAAAGATTTTATAATCATCTCCCTTCCATCCATCCCCTCCCCTCTCCTTTGTGAAAAGGATATAACGTAAACCACTGAATTAAATTGGTCTGGCCTAATAGATAATCTAAATGAATTATTTGATTTATTATTTAATGATTTGATTATGTGACCATATTATTTTCTTTATTTTTAACTATTTATTTTATTTACATTTTAATTTACACTCTTGATTTTACAAAATATATATACTAGTTCTATCGACCATACTATGATGACTGTTCATGCTGCTTTATGGTCTGAAGATTGTAAAGAAGAACGAATTCTTGTAAACAATCCTTCGACACACGGTCAAGCTACAGGACCGACCTCAAGTATTATGTCATTAAATCCTCCATCTTGTGTAAAAACTCTTGCAGGATCTTGTGCTTCATCTGCATATCTACTCAGAGATCATACAGATCAAAGAGGAATTTATTTTATATTTCAAGATTTATCAGTTAGAATTGAAGGTGCATATACCCTGAAATTCTCTTTCACTGATCTTAGAGGATTAATATCTCCGTAAGTTGATTGATCAAAAAAATTTTATTGACAATCATATATGCATTTTAAATTTTAACTTTTTTATTCGAAATTTGATTGATCTCTTTTGAAATCTCCTTTATTGGAAATTCATTTTAAATCTTCTTTTCTTTTTTTAAAAAATCCAAAAATAGATCATATGAAATAGTTGGTGGATGTGTAGCGGCTGAAGCATATAGTGCTCCTTTTAGGGTTTACTCTGCAAAAAAGTTTCCAGGTATGACTGGTATGAAGAGTACAAAGGGATTATAATAATTTCATGTTTCTAACCAGTTGTTAACAAAAAAATTTTCCGTTAAATAATAAATTTTAATGCATAAATTTTTTTAATTACCGTATTTTATATTATTTAGAATCAACCGCTCTTTCTAAAGCTTTTGCTAGTCAGGGTATTAAACTTACAATTCGTAAAAACTTGCGTTATCAAAGAATTAATGATCATCCATTAGACCAAATGAATGAACATACTACTACCATTACTACTTCAACACCTAGTAATATCATTAAATCCGAAAATCCCGATAATCCCGATAATCCAGTTGATGACACTGAGGAATTTGATAATTTGTCGCACGAAGAGATAAAGCGAGAGCGATAAAACATATAAATCAGCTTATTTTTTTTATAAAATCATGCTTTATAAATCATGCTTCTTTTTTCTTTCCTTACATTCTTTAAACCTTTTAATTTGCTACAGATTGTTTTTATCGTGCTTTATTAGCAAATTCGGGGGAATTTTTTATCGTCTTTTATACGTTGGTATTGTATTTATGCCTTAAATGATTTTCTTAGTAGGGATTACGTTTAGGTAATAATTGATTTATTATGAAATCTATTCCTTTTTTAATTTACACCAAAGGTGATTATCACCTGTAGTCAATTTGCCAATTAAAATTCAGGGTCAGGTGTAACATGTAAATCAATTTTGTGTAACAAAATCAAAGAATTTTTTTTAAAAAAATGTTAAAATTGCGAAACTTACCCTAACATTAAAAAGATTTAATAAGAATTGTTTATTTTAATTTATACATATAGATCACAGGTGATAATCACCTGTGGTGAATAATAGGATATTATTCATGGAGGTAATAATCACCTGTGGTGAATTATAAGATATTGTCCATGCGACGACTAATATCATGAAATTTGTTTTGTCGAAGCAAATGGTTGGCTGACACGTGCCACGTAGCGGCACGTAGGGATGTTACGGTCCGTCCTGGTCTGGTCTCGGTTCAAAAGACCGGGTCCGAGCAGCGGACCACAAACCGGACCAAATTTCATAAACCGGTGTTACGATCGGTTGGGAGAGCTTGATTAAATTGGGCCGGTTTAGTTTGATCGTGAACAAAAGTAAATGGTTTAAAACAATGAACTAACACACATAGTTTCGGGTTATAAGGTNGGTCTCCTTCCAAGTTTTATCGACTGGGTCTAGCTTTACTGAAGAGTCGTCAATCTTCATTTCCTTTTTCCGCTTATTTTTATTCTCGCCCACATGACCGTTTAATTTACTTCGGGAAGCAGTAGTTGCCTTAGGGCATTTAACTTCTTTTTGGTCACTTTTAACAAATGAGGGGTAGGACCAATTATAAGTATCTTCATTGCTAGTCACAGTGGAGATGACCTCTTTAAGTAAAGAAACCATTTGTTCAATGGGGCTCTTTATTATAGGGGGCACAGGGGTTACTACTCGTGGTGTCGGAGGAGGCACTACTTGAGTCAACTGTGGAGGAGCTAACATCGCGTTAGATACCATATAACAAGCTGCAGGAGAGCTATATGCAGCAGAGTAACGCGCAACCATTATTTACAATTTCGGGCCCTTTCTATAACTTCAAAAAGGGTACTCAACGTAAATGGTCGTACGGTTAACAACAGATTGGGACGGAGGCCTTGTACAAACTTTTCCACCTTTGTACTCTCAGAATACTGATCTCCAACTCTTTCTAACCGACGAAATAACATTATCATGTCGGCGGCATATCGCTCTACTGTTTCAAAGGCACCTTGCCTTCAGTTTAATAACTCTGTACTCCACTGGGCCATAAAGGTCGGAGTACAAAAATTCGAAAGAAACTAGTGTATGAAGCTTTGACCTTGAACACACCCGTTATCCCAGTATAGAATCCTTGGTCCTTTACTTTTTCGATCTTCCCACCAATACGCAGCTAGGCCCGTCAAGTTGGCACTTCCAACAGTAAGCTTTCTTGCGGCCACAATTTTATTCGCCTCGAAAGTGCTGTTAATCAAATCTAGCTATTCGACCGGGTCCTGATTTCCTCCTGCATATGTCGGGATCTTCACAAAGGTTTGTTCCTCCAAATTCGTTTGGGATTCTTGTGTTCGATTCAAAACGTTCACCATTTCTTGAAATAGTTGTTGGAGTTGGTAGTTCGGATTATTGGGTTGTTTATCGCCTACTAACCCATTATTGTTCACGTAGGGACTCTCATTTTTATTAACCGTACTACCATTATTAAATATGTTTTTCCATATGGTTTAAGCTTTAGTGACACCATTTTTTTATAAGAAGGCGTGGGGATAAAATGATCATTCCACACAATCGGCACCAAAAATGTTGTGGCCTTGGGAGAGACTTCCTAAACTCGTATGCCAATTCATCTACTGGGCCACAATCATTAAGAGTTCAGGAATTTATAAATGAATGTATTTTATTAAATATTTTTGGAGAGCGTTTTATTAGATTTATTTGGGAGAGCGATTTATATACATGTGCGTGTGTAAAATAACAAACTAAATTTCTAAATTTTTAAAGAGAATGCTCCCTGTTCCTTCTCTTCTTAAAGCGATCCTTTTATATTCCCACCAGAATTACCCAGTTACCAAATATGAGGTAAGAGCTACGAATATTTACAGGAATGTAGTAATGGGAATTTACTACACAGAAATGTAGTAATGGAAAAAAAATGAAGTAATGGTTCGCGGGAAAAATGTAGTCATTGAACCGGGTAACGTACGATCATCAAAATGTAGTAATTGGAGCCGGTGTTACGATCGGTTGGGAGAGCTTGATTAAATTGAGCCGGTTTAGTTCGATCGTGAACAAAAGTAAATGGTTTAAAACAATGAACTAACACACATAGTTTCAGGTTATAAGGTTTATCTTTATTAAAATAAATCAATACATCGGAATCTCACAATAATACTAAAACTATATACAATCGTTAACTACTCGACTCCTTCACTACCCTGCTCCTAAGCAAAAACTAAACCTTTATATACTTTTAATTCGTATGTGGCTTTAGTTCTTCGATTGGGAAATTTAATCTGTCGTTTGGAGACTAGATCTCCCGTTTGGAGAATCGATCTCCCGATTGGAGACTTGATCTCCCGTTTGGAGATCTAATCACCCAACTATACCAAAATAAGAAGTACATAACGAAAAAATATAACACTAACTAAAAATAACAAAAATGAGCATAACACCGGTCCATGGACCGGTCCTATTTTAGTCCAGTTCAAGGACCGGTCTACCTGCAGCCAATAGGATTGGTGAATTTTGACTATCGTAACACACGAATTGAGATTTCGAATGAACTATATTATTATACAGTATATATATAAATAAAAATGTAAAAGTATAATTACTTGTAATCGTAAAGCAGAAACGGATATAGAAATTATCCTGTTGTGTTGTTAGGAACCAGTAAATTTTTTAACCTTAATTCAGTTTTTAGCAATTAAAGGTTATACACAAAAACCATTTCAGTAAATCGATTTCGACTGAAGAATGTGCCTGCAATATTATTTTAGAACAAGTACCAGGTACGGAGTACAAAGTACGTTTACAGGCATTTGAAATGCTGTGTCTCTTTTGTATCTGATTGTTAATCTATCCTTGTGACTTCTGAATGTATCTATATTTGTACATACTCTATGGGGCTTTGATCTACTGTATCGCATGCAAAAAAAAAAAAAAAAACAGAAACTTATACCAAAACTGGTTTAACCTGTAACTCGCTGAAAATCCACTTTCCGTTCCTGGTTTTGCGTGACAACGTCGCGCAGTTACTTATTTGATTTAGCCTCAATCGCATAGTTATGTATTTAAAGTAATGCATAAAATATATATTAGATCTGGACTGGTTCAGACTGCGGTCCTTGCGGGACTGTAACATCCCTAGCGGCACGTTTCGACCAATCATTTGTTCCGACAGAACAAATTTTGTGATATTTATCATCGCGTGATCCAATATTGATGTTATCATGCAATTATGATGATTTAAAAGTTGCGATTGGCTTTTTAATTTGGGATTGTTGTGCTTACTTAATAACATACAAAAAATATCAAGAAAAAAAATCTGTGATCATAAGATAATATTAGTATTTTTTTTTTTTTTTTGTAATTAGTTTTATCTTTTTAATTATTTTTGTCTTTTACGTGTTATAGGTCGATTTACGTTAATATTTTGTAAAGGTTTTTAAATAGTGATTGTGTAGTGTTATGTTGTTTATTTTTTATATGGATTTAAGCTAGTGGTATATAATTAACGGATATGAAATAAGAATAGGTGTAAAAAAACTAAGGAAAAAAGTTCTATTTACAGATAAGACCACACAAAGTTAATTTTTCGTTTTGCATTACATGAGTTTCAAAATTCCGGTCGGTCGGATTTTTTTTTTTTTTTTTTTTTTTTTTTTTTTTTTTTTTTTTTTTTTTTT